>JAGDQP010074909.1:0-10219 GCA_022664845.1 Lepisma saccharinum | reverse complement strand
GAAAAATTTAAATATGTTTTATATGTATATATATAGTTTTCACATTATTAATAACAATGTTAATTTTACTCACTTTTCTGTATATATCATTCAACTTTCAAAATATTATACCGAGTGTTCATAGCATAAATGTTATTGAGGGTGTGTTCAAATTATTGAGACACATTTTTCTCATAAATTTTATCGATACCACTAGGGTATCCGAATAAAATTTATTTTTTAAAGAGCGGCAAATGTGATCGCCTCTCATTATCAATCATTATTAATCTTGTATTTATTCTTAAATTTTCACTTTTGTAATCATATTTCTATAATTAACTTTTATTTTTCACACATATTTTATTCTGTTGTAAAGTCTAAAGAATAATAAAGATGGCGGGCAGAGAATCTCAACACGAACTCCTTTTAGCAAAGCAATATACGGCTGAACACACACTTACGGAAATTATGACGTAGACCTATTGTTCTACTTTCCTTTAAGCGGCCATTTTGTGCATTTTTAAGACATCATACGATCGTCACGTGAAAGCACTAAAAGGCACAAACAAGAGAGCAATGAACTATATTAACCTAATTATTTCGTCACTTCAAGACCGTATATAAAGGACCCCGACAGACCAATCGATCTGCTATCTCACACAGCCGGTCCATGCTGTCACTCTGTACCACAGTTCTAGAAGGAAGCCAAGAAACATAGAGGGAAGTCCAGAACAGTTTAAATCTCATCTTAAAAGAAGCAGTCAGTTTTAATACAAGTCTTAGAAGCCCTTTCAAGAACACAACTTTCAACTTTATTTTCCAAGGTATGTTTCAAGGATTTCTTAAACATTGGTGCTTAAATAGTTTCATTGCCTGAACGATTCGTGTGCTCTGCTGAATATTTTAGAATTGAATATAGTTTTCCGGTGTGTGCTGTATTTTATTTGTTCATTAATCTTCGAGTTTAGATTCTGCGCCTTTTTAGGGAAAATGTAAAATCTTGTTATCCATTTCATTCCTAAAGCTAGAATATACTCTATCCCAGAAGTTACCATTATATTAGAGCTAATATCCACTTAACTCACGTTGAACGTCCCTCTCGTATTTGCGAATGCTCAAACCTTTATCTGAGTTACGCTCGAGTAGACTTCTCTTTAGCCCCCCCAAATAACAAAACCTAAAGTCTACGTAATATTTGCCCCCACAAATAGAGGAATAATTTCTCTATAATTGAACACAATTGCAAGACGAAGCCAGACGTTCACACTATATAGTTTTCTACCTCTGGATACTACCAGTGGAGGAAAAATAGGTTTAAAAGTTTTCACGAAAAATATTATGTACATAAAATGCGTTTCTATATAATTGATTCGTGTAAACTCCTATGTTTTTAATGTGCATTAAATGTAAGTTAGTAAATTTCAAGTGCTTTGTTTTATAACATTGTTCGTGTTTACAATGACACATGTGCAGAGTCATGTTTTAATGTTTGATGTGACTTAGCAACAGCAGCTTTGTTTAGTGTCTATGGAACACTTGTCTCTATTTAACATGATTATGTTCAATAGCTGCTAAGTTTCAATAGATACAAGTTTTATCTTGTGATTGATTACTTCCATATTTTCAAGCCCCTTTTACACCTGTTTCATTTTATATCGAGGGCCGTTTATACTTTTGGTTTTTATTTATTCTATTTCTGGTTTTATACACTAGGAAGGTTTATACACTAAATATTCATTACACCTTCAGTGTTTATTCGTTAATTTTAGAGTTTTTTTAACAGCTATAGTTCTAATAGTGAGGAAAATAATATTCTTCTTCGTATCGGGTAGGACGTCAGTCATACTGCTGTTACCGCTCATATAATTTATTTAATCTTTTTATGGAGCACTTAACAGTATATGCTTTTTTAGTTTTAATTGTTGAAAGGAAAATCTATTACTGGCTCTTTAATCTTGGCTGGAATATTCCACAAAGGCACAATTAGTATCAAACTTAACATATTTTGCTTTAGATCCATTATTTTCGTGTTGTGGTGAAAATTGAGCTAAATCTCCGTATACCAGTATATAAACTGCTGAATCATTGGTTAAACATAACTGATCAAACTGGACATAAAGAAAAACTAAATGAAATCAGAACTTAGAAGTTCCATTTACATGAAATTTAAAGAGACTAATACAATGCCAGTATATGTCAATATATTAAATTTAGGGTGGCGCCCTCTAGCTTTAATAAAGTGGTGTGTGTATGAAGTTATTTTCATGACGCTTGCAGAAAACTTAAAAAGAAGGTTCTGGTGTTTACTTTTGGGCCCTAGTACCCAGTGGCAGTTCCTCTTTTTATTAACTTTATTTAATGTTTTAAAGCAATTATAGTGACATTCATGCAGGCATTAAACAGTTCTGAAGGACTTATTTAACCATCTTTTACGCAAATACTCTTAGATTCAATTTAATACAATTGTCTGAAAGATACACGACGTCAGAAGAACCTTCATTAGCATATCTCTCTATCTACGTATACATACATACATACCTGCATACATACAAAGGGGGATTCCAAATCTCTGTTACATAACGAAATGACGGTTCTACTTTTGAAATTTGATCAAAGAATTTCAGGACAATTGGGCGGGTAACCTTTATTTTCGAGATACAACCTGCTTCACTGAAGTACAGTGGTACAGAAACGGAACAGTTCTCAATAAATCAGAATTATTTATTGCAGTAAAGTTAAATAAGATACGTTTTCCAAAGTCAATTTATATCAGGAGAATAGGCCTAACGAACCACAGTTTCGCATCATTGACTTAACAGTTTTTCCAACCTTTTAATGTTTGCTATCCAATAATAAAGATAAAAAAAAGTAGATAATGCATATTTGCAAACTATGAATAATATACGTATTGAAATATCATCATAAGTAAAAGTACTATATTTTGTAATTAATCTTGAAAACGTCTGATTTTTAACCACACGACTTTTTGTTCCTTTTCCGTGTATAGATTATGATCCAAAGTTTATCCCAACATTTTCTAAGCTATACTCTTATTTCTAAGCATACAAAGTATAAGTCATGGCAGTGATTCTTTGTTGCAGTACGAAAGGATTACCCTTTCCATGTTAGCGAGAGATAATGGTTGAAGACTATTCTCATAAACTTAAAATTTGTTTATATCTTGTCGCATCTTCGCTATTGATGTAAATGCGTTTAAGTTATATCTTTTATTTGATTGTGAAATTTGTCTCTATTTACAGATTGATCCTGTAGATGTGGCGAATACTTTATCCCCTGTACTGGCTACAAAATTTCGTGAATGGGTAGCTGACAGAATTCAAGACGTGTTTCCAGAAGAAACCAATCGCAAGAAAACACAATCGGTAGCCTGGGATCAACTATCAACTGATAGTGAAGTAGACAGTCTGAGTCAGAGACTGGGACTTAGAAGAAGCCGTTCAGAAAGAAGCTTTGGTTCAAGAGCTTCTGAGAGAAAATCTGTGATAGATAAACACAGAAGAGAACGCACCAAATCTGCTTCTTAAATGTGATACTAGGAAATTATTGGATGGAACACCTATAAATAGTTTAAAGTTTTGCATTTTATGCTGCATACGTTTAGCAGTTTGCTTATACGTCTAAATTCTGTTGTAGTGGTTTGTTAACAGTTATATCTTGATCAACGTTAATTATAATAATTTGGATCAAATGAAGATTTATGCGTAAAAGTTTGATGTGAATTTTCGTTCTTCTTTTTGTGTATGTAAATTGATTGATTAATTAAAATAAGTTTTCTTTAAAATGTCGTCTTTTTTCATTTCTGTTTCTGCTTTATTCTTCCAAAATCATCATTCCTATCATACTAGTAATAAAAAGAAACAGTGAAGTATTATTTATTTGTGCAGTCATGGGCTGATTTATGGGGGGCATTGCCCCCCACAGTCATTTTAGAATGACATCATTTTTCATTCTAAACGATAGCTTTTAAAGTGTTGCCCCCCCAGTCTCCGTCGTGCCCCCCTCCCCAGGGTCTCTCTCCTAAATCCACCCATGTGTGTAGTCATGAAGAATAGGGTGAATTGTTCCTTGTAAATTATGAATAGGGCCGTACTTAAAAAGTTTTACCATAGCGGAGTCATTTCGAAGGGACTTTGGCCTCCACGGTCACCAAATTTATCACCAATCACTCATTTATATGGAATTACGAAAGATTGAGCTCACCGAAAGAAATCATGATCAATCACACATTGGAATCAAACATCATCCAAGAAGTAGAGGCAGGAAAGTAGAGAATTCCTGGGGACAAGCTGACCAGGACTCTTCCAAATATGGTGCATCGTGTTTATGCGTACTGTACGGCAATGGTTTCAATTTCAGAAGCACGTTACAAATAAATAAACTTGGTCCATCAAAAAGAAAACGAAAGAAAGGGATCTAGAAGAACAATTTCACAGTTTAGGTAATGCCATTGTATCTTTGCTAAACGAGGAACATGGGAAAGAACAAACCTAAGCGACCGTAGCTCAGTTGGTAGAGCGTTGGCTTCACATTCGGGAGGTTCTGAGTTCGATACCAGTGCCTGGCTAAGTGGCTATCCTGACTGACAAGTGAGGTTTCTTTTTCAGTTTTTCGTGCTGAAAAGTATTATCAGCAAACCGTGATGTCCAGTATCACCCCTTAAAGTTGGATGTCCGGGTAACCCGGACGGAAATTACTTGGATCGACAGGCGGATGCTACACCGACCGAACTTCGCATGCTGAAGCGGGTGCGAGATCGCGCCACACGCAATGTTATTCAAAACTAAAGCAGCAGGAACTTACGAGCTTTTTCTCCAATAACAATAAGTAAACTTTTCAATGTGTTTTCACCAAAAGCTGATTCTATATGTACTATTATGTTTTTCTTCACTTTACCGATTTTTCGCCACAATCTCCGGGTACCCCGGATTTTCGTTATCCCGGACCACCTCGGTCCCAATAGATCCGACTTAACGAGGTTCTACAGTAATGTCAAACATTAAAATGTTCAAGTGCTGTAAAATTTTAAGAGTTGTATCTTTGTTGAAGAAGAAGCATATACTTGTGTAGAAACTAGATGACTATGTAATCTTTCCTCTTTCTACCCGCCAGTGTGATAAGCGTTTAATCCTCGTGGCAGTTTCTCCAGTTCCAGTTGGAATTTTTAAAATGGTAATTGGTTTGCTTGGTTTAGGTCCTAATTTTGCTATAGTACGCTTCCAAAATCCAAATCCTTTACACTTGGCAGTCCTTCACTAAGCTCTTCACAGATCCAAACTCGTCATAAGTACCCTGGTACTCTTCACTTCTCTTAATCTTGATTTGTTCTTCAATATTCATTCTACTATACCGAATACCTTCTCGTCCGGAACAAAACTGTTTCCACGAACAGGGAACGTTATTTGGATCGAATTGCCATTGGCAGGCTTCTGGTTTTGCAACCACAACACAGCAGGCCATATATTGACAGTCAAATACCAACAATAAGAGACCGAGCCGTCGTAGCTCAGTGGTAGAGCGTTGACGTAGCATTCGGGAGGTCGTGGGTTCAATCCCAGCGACCGGCGATCCTGACAGGTTTATCCAGGGTTTTTTCTCAGTCTCACCAGGCAAATGCCGGGATGACACCTTCAACATAGGCCCTCGCCGACACCTTCCCGAATCTTCCTGAGCTTTAGATGCCTAAAGACCACTCGGATAGAAGGTCGCCCAATTGTTCGGAGGAATGCCCAAGAGTGCAACTTACGCTTCCTATTGTTTTGTGCATATTTTGACTCAACAAGGCGTTAGTATAATCTCTGTACTTTCTCAGTAGGAAATTGATTTTTGACCCGAAACATTAGTCAGATTATAGCAAACAACCGCATTAGACCTATACACTAAATAGTACCTAGGAAACAAATATGGCTTAGCTTGAGAACTTTAAGTATTACGAGCACAATTATTTGCGTACAAATTAATATAAGATGTTGAATTAGATACCAATGATTTAGCTACAAGAGTTACAACTGCTCTTTGACTGATGTTTCCGGAAAATGTTTGATATTGTAGTAATTCATTGTCATCGCATTTAAGATTGTTTAAGTTCTACGTATATATCTACGTAATCCAGACGTCGGTTAAAAATCAATTACAAGAGTTGAGCCTCACCAGAACGAGTGAAGTTAAATGAAAGCATGTTATTTGTGGGGGGAGCTCATACATTTGGCGGATTTTCTACCAGATGATCCCGGCTTATGCCATATGGGCTTTGTGGTGGACAAACATCGTATGTTTACGTTTTATTGGGCCTCTCCCACTATCTTCATTCCACCAACCAATTCTTCCATCATCATTCTTCTATGGTAGGAGGACTGTGTACATAGGCTACCACCTGGCTTCAGCAGCGAGCGATTAATGTGGATGGTCTATATTTTGTTGAAAAAGTTTTTACCAAGACCTTTCGAATGACTCTTCAATCACTTTAGCATTCTTAATAGTTCTTGAGTTTGTAGTTCCTCAAGTTGTCAACAGATGGACACATATATATGATATATGCAGCTTGGACCTTTCCAACGACACCTATACCATCTTTGTAAAGTGGTTGAGTTGAAAGTTTTCCGTTGTCTTCTTTTAGTTACCTACAGTAGGAAAATGAACTTTTCCTATCTCGGGACCCGCTCATCTTATCTGGATGATCTGTGTGGGATTGAACTCGTTTCGCCGAGACTTTTCCAGCAACTGTCGACAAGTCCATCGACGGATGGTTATGTAAAGCTTCTCAGCCTTAGCTGCTGAAGACTAAAAAATAGTTAACCGATGTAATCGATTGAACTTTTATATTTAACCGCAATCTCCTTCACAACATATGGAATCTGGAAGTGTCCTCCTAATTCCAAGTAATTTTATTTTTAAAACTAAACTGCCTTTGACTTAGATCTAATCTTCCGTTTCGGGGTTATTTTTAGAAAAAGATATCAGTTTCCAAGAAAAATTATAAAAGTATCGAAAAAGTATTAAGAGGGAGAGGGACTTAGCTACTGCAGCCTACAAAATAAACGTTCGATTTAACATGAATTTCAAACATTTCTACGAATATCATGGTTTTATGTGCTTACTTCGAAAAAATGACTCAATAATCCCTTAAACACAATTCATGGCATACTAAGAGTAAATAACTGAAGGCTCCACGATGTATTATTTCTTAGAAATAAAGGATGTTTTAGTACTTCATGTAACAACTTTCTTAAACTGAAAATAGCACGCATGGTTTTCACTTAAGTACCTTCATAATTACACGAAATATATTGAAGAGGCTATTGAGTCATTTTTTTCGAACGAACCACACGAAACTATGATATTCCTAGAAATGTGCGAAAACCCGTGTTAAATTGGACGCTTATTTTGCAGGTCGCCGTAGCCAAGTCCCTCTCCCTCTTAAGTTTTCTTGTCAGGTATCAATCGATACTGATACATTGCGAATATCGAAGGTATCGAGATATGGAAAGTATCAACTGAATTGAATCGTATTTATGGCCTTGAGGCATCTAAGGCCCAGGCCGGAATTGGCTAAAGGAAAAGATTCAGGAAGGTGTCGGCCAGGGCCTATGTTAAAGGTGCCATCCATCCCAGCCTTTGCCTGGTGTGAATGAGAAAATAACCTCAGTCAGGATGCCACTAGGATCGAACCCAGGACCTCCCGAATATTACGCCAATACTCTACCACTGAGCTACAGCGGTGGAAAGTATTCAGAACGCTAGTCATCAGAGAAGATAAAAATTACCGGTTGTGAAATTTATTATATTCTATAGGTTAAAGCAGACAAGGAAACTAAAGAACATTTTTTCTTGAAATATAGTGAACACAATTCCTCCTCTCCTGGAGGAAAAAGTGTCAGAATTCGATACTGGGTAGGTCTGTAGTGGATGTAGATTATTTCTGTGATAAATTGCGTACGTAATGTTATTGTTACTGACCACGGAGGTAAAGCACATCATAAACTAAATTACTTGAGAATAACAAGGTTTATCTTACAAATATAGATTGCAGCACACACAGCTGTACATACTGTGCAGACACGTAAATAAGTGATCTTACAACCTCTAGTAAAGTAATGTAGCTACAGCTGGTAAATAATACCTATGTCAACATGTTCTCTACTGTTATCGTATTTACATAAAGTAATATGTACAGGCAGTAGAAAAATAAATCAAATAGTAATATTGATTCAGGTGTTTAAACCAGAATAGATCTCGTAGTTTCAATTTTTCCTCCTGTAATGCGTTAATCAATACGTAATGAAGGTTTCAACAAAGCGTTTGTCAATCAATCCATATTAGTAAGAAAAACAAGTCTAGTCAATATGACAATGGCATTGAAAGCATGAAGTATGTCGAGAAGTTTACACCCTGCCTTGAACAAAGAAAAAAACAACTAGTTAATTATTTTTTTGGCATGGAGTTTATGTTGCGATAGGTGGGCGTAAATGGATCATTACTTCATTAGTGTTACAGTGTAAAGATATGTTGTCATGGCGATAATTTAAGAGACGCTAGTGCGCTCAGCAACAGAAGTTACGTAATAGCAACAGCCGTACTATCAGTAAGTTGATAATACGACTGTTGATACTGGGTAAGGGTGTTCGGAAATACGAAATCAATTCCGGATTCGGAATTTCTTCGATTCCGGATTTCTGACTTTTGAAATTCCGAAATCCTGAATTCCATTCCGGAATTCCGACTTTCAAAATTCTGGAATCCCCCTTTCAAAATCCCGGAACCCTGTTTCCATTCCGGAATTTTGAACACCCCTACTACTGATTAACTTCTATTATCACTCACTAGCGGCTCATATAAACTCTCGCCGTGACAACAATGTTTAACAAATAATAAACCTGGGCAAAATTTGATTATTTCTTGGTTTCTTTCATTTATTTCTGAGACCATAATAACTACACTTTCGGCAATTGCAGAATAATCAATGAAGATTGACCTCCACGCTTAATCCATGTCATTGCTTTGTTTAATGATAGAATGTCCAGGCATTTGTCCTGCCGGTAGGACGATGATGTGTCCTGCTAGCAGTATAACGGTGTTCATATGTGTCCTGCTGGTAGCACACAAACATGGTGCCAGTAGGACGGTAGTATTGTTATATGTTGTGAAGATATAGGGTAGTTGTTATTGTTTTTCAGAGTTAGTTGTTTTAATTTCCAATACTCACTTATGCGTTTAACAACGGACATTGTTTGAACGCTGATAACGAAAGAATGATGACGTCACCTTACACCATTTAGGTTGTCGCTAGTGCTGTTCAAACCGGTTTTTTTGAAAACCGAAAACCGGTTTCAGAAAAAGTTGAAAATTCAAAAAACCGGTTTTCGGTTTTTGAAAACCGCTTTACGGTTTCGGTTTTTGAAAACCGATTTCCGGTTTCAGTTTTTGAAAACAGATTTTCGCTTTTTAGTTTCTAAAACAAAAAATCGGGTTTTAAGTACATACTGACAACAAAACAATTGCACGTCTTGCAATTAAGATAAAAAAAACACTGAACTGCTGAACAAGACTATATTATTCGTTACACGTAATTTATTTTTTTACGAATAATATAGTCTTGTTCAGCAGTTCAGTGTTTTTTAAGTACATACATTACATTTGTTATTAATAAAAAGCGAAAAAAGCAAAATGTCAACAGTCTAGCTATTCAGCGTATGAATTGGATTGCAGTCCGTGCTTTTCTGATGGCATCAGTTTTGTCAACATTACTAAGAAAAAAAACTACATCGAAATGTCAATATAAATGGAAGTAATTCTAGTTTTTTCGCTGTTGTACATATAAAAATTAGTCACTATTAGCACTGATAAGAAATTACCTGAACAGCTGCGAATTGGGAATGCAGTGCACCTATGCACAAAGAAACGTCTGGAGAAAGAAAAAACTAATCCCTTCTGTTTACGAAACCTCTTATATGGAAGTGTAGCCTGATTATCAGTGCATTTTATTGCTACCAGAATATTCTATTGTTATTGCAGGATTAACGAAAATAGAAATCAAACAGTTCCAAATTTTTGTAGCTACTTCTTTCTATTTTGTTCAGTTTCTTTCTAGAAATTTCTCCTGTGTGTATATAAAAACAAAGGAATTGACGAGGCGAATGACATTCTGACAAAACCTGAATTGCCAAGTAACTGAAGGTGTGTGTGTGTGTGTTTATTAGCTGTCGTTAACTTCGTTTTATCAAGA
>JAGDQP010074907.1:0-10219 GCA_022664845.1 Lepisma saccharinum | reverse complement strand
TCTTGTGGTTTGGGTCACAAATTTAAAACTTTTCTTCCTCTTTTTTTCTTTTCGAAACAATTTTTTTTTTCTATATTATTTTTCTTCGTCCAAGAAGGAACAAATCTTCAGGGGCAATATGTTTCTCTCTTCCAAACGAGATAAAGGGGGGAGGATTTTAATTACGTAGTACGTTTTTGTGTAGCAAAAGCAATTAGCGACTTGTCAATCCCTGTTATTAATTTTTACCAAGACAATAAGATTTTAATTTATGCACTAGATATCTGAGACAACACAATAGAATGAAATTAGCATCTACTGCTTTTCTGGGAATTTGAGGTTCGAAAGAGTTCAAGGTACAAATCATGTTTCATTCCATGCTCATCCAAAATAAATGCGACTCAACTCTTATGAACTTGATATACAAAGAAATGCGTCAAATGTTACATATGTGCTATCCCTCGAAAGAAACATAGATAATGCATTTTGTAAAGAAAGCGTATCACTTTCTGGCCAATACATATTGGGAAGTTTTGTGTTGTATTGCTTCTTTTAACAATTTTCTCATATTTGCAGTATTCCATTTTGGAAAGCCATACATTGTAACTGAGTATTGCGAAGTAATTATTCCCCGCACAACAGAGAAATATTTTGCAAATGTTTAAAAAATATTTCCTGTGCCAAATAAGGAAACATGATATCTTCTGCATCACATTTAATTTCCCAAATATACCGTTAAAACATTTCAACAATAGTTTAAAACCATAAAAGAGTCCATAATACTATTATATCTCACACATTTTAAAAGCTTCTTTTATCTAATATAACTCACAAAAATAATTTTATATATTTATGTAATGTTCTCTTATATTTTGGAAATGTTAATCGGTTTTCGTTACATTAAAACAATGGAAATCATATAACTTAAGAATATTTCCAAACATCTTAAAATCATATCTGAACATAAAATATTATTTTTCTAGAGTATTTATACATTTTAAAAATTGGCTACTACTGGAAATATGCTTTAAAATATTCCAAACAAATTTAAGTACACATTTTGGAAATGTGGCGTATATAATTTAAAGTATACAGTATTTCCGGAAATAGTTTTCAAGTGTTTTAAGAATAGTTCTGTACTTTCAGGTACTGTCAATCTAGCACGCTCGCTTTCTGAGTGTGGTCACGGGTTCAGTTCCCGCCGAGGTTCAATAAACGGAGGGTATCGAATCTCACTTTACGAAAACTTGTAGGTCCCTTACTTAGAAGCTCTCCAGCTCGTTTAGGATATCATGTCAGTTCAATCAATGGAAGTAAGGTTTTATTTGCCACCGAAAGGGGGAGGAAGAAATTATCGGGTAATATTTACAGGATGTGCTATTTACATGCGTATTTCAGTACCTCATACGCCGGGGCAGCTCCAGACAGGCAATAGAGAACTGAAGCCCCCTAAATCAACCTTAGCTTCCTTCTAGCTTCACAGTTTTATTTTATACCTGTCAAAAACTTCAGTCCTGCTCCCGACTTCTTCAGATGTAATATTGTAGCCTCCCCAAGCACTTTTTCCCATTCACTGTCGCTGCTCATAACTTAAAAATAAATATATACATTAAAAACGGGTCACACAGCGATAACAAGCATCAAAAACTGAGTTAGGACTGAAACTTTAGTCCATATTGGATTAGACTGGAAGTGGACGATAGAGTTTTAAGTATTGGCTTTGACTGACATTGATTAAACAATTCAGCATGGCTAAATATAGAGCTCATTGGATAGCACCGATGCGGTCATGTAACACGAGAAAATCAGTGGTACCTGAATAATGTTGAATACAGTTTCCGCTTTTAAAATAGGAACTTGCTAGTCAAACATTGTGAGATGTAATATACCCGTACGAAATAATTGTTTTATAAATATTTTGTGAAAAGTGCTCCCGTCCTATAGGAAAACAAGTAAGTGACGTACCAGGAAAAACACACGAAGTGACGGGAAATTATCTCCGCCTTTCCTCCCCTACAAACAAACCCTTGAAAACCACTATCAAGTAAATTGATACGTTAGTAAAGGATTGTTTTTACAGCTAATGTTATTTGTAGTGTTCCTTGTGAATATGTTGATTTTCATTTTATTTTAATAAACTGAGGTTAAGAAACAATTCCACTTTTGTGGGATTGTTAGCAAAACAAAAATTCATTATTCAGTTCATGTCTATAACATTTTCCAGCTTAACAACTCTGTTTACAGCCAAGAAACCAGCTGACTGCATCGTATAGGTTGTATTGCCTGTAAGTAGCGCCACAGCGGCCACCAAGAGAACTAGGTCGTGTTTGAACCGTATGGGAAGGCGCTAAAAGATATTAGTCGGCAATGATTCTACCATACATACCATCCTGTAGGGAGACGAAGATCATAAAATTATCATAAATATGGTCTCTTTATTAGGGAACTGTCACCGTGATTGAACTTTAATTGCCACGCCCGTGCAGTGCAACGATGTAGATCAAGAGGATTGACTTAATTAGATCAATTGTACAGTCATTAACATTTATTGTTTTATTTCCTTCAGTTTAATGGCTTTTATGAAATTTATATGTGACGTAGTTTTTGGTGACATCTACTAGTTATTATTCTAAAACCCTAGCCCTCTAGAGAGAAAACAAAATGAAGAGAAAAAAGGAAAACGAAAAAGCCAGGTATGAAATTAGCAATGCGAAAGAGTTAGAACCGGTTCAGAGCAGCGTTGGGAATAAAAGAGGCAGGATCTATGTTACTTAGTTCTCCACGGATCGAGAGCAATTTCACAAAAGAATAAAGTTAAAACGAAATCATAAATGCAATTTCGCGGAAAGGGTAACTAAATAAATAAGTTTAGGTTCCCAAATAAAGAACTGAGATATAATTAGCAACTAAATATACTAAACATTATGTAGAATAAAGCAGGTCGATATTGCAAAAATAAGGCCGCTTTAAGGGACAAAAGTCGCGCTTAGGATTTATATCGTAACTGAAACTCTATAACACAATATTAAGACTCGATATTTAGTTGATATAAATTCAGGCTTAAGGTCGCTTTAAGGGCCAAAGAATTATATATCACGTAGCATTCAATTAAGAAAACTAAACACATTAATTGTTATAATCTTATATACTTCCTACCTGTGCCTGGTTCCTTCTCCTTTTACTTACATATTCTAAAACAAGAAAAATGAAAGCAAGCAAAAGAAAATCAGGCAGCAGATCGGGCAGTAGATCTCCAGAAAAAGCAAAAAATAAAGGAACTTCACAAGAAAATAATTCAAAATCCAAAAGGACTCTTTCAAGGAGAGGTTCGCTGAGGCAAGCAGAAGTGGATACGCAGCCGATTGAAAGGAACAAGAGGACAGAAGAAATAAAGACTCAGGAACGTATGGAATTGATGCAGAATCCTGGACTTGATATGGTGGTCGAAGAGGAAAGCAACTCCTCACGAGAATCCTTTAGTATATCTCCAGCATCTACTGCTTCTAGGAACGAATAAATAATAAACGAATTATTGGATACAAGAAGCCAATTCTCCTCTACATCATCCTCACCTAAGTCACCCTTAAATCTATCCTCTATAGATAAACCTAACAATAAAGATTCGGAGAATAGTATTAAATCAAATCAGAACCCGAACGGATCAAACTTAAAGGAAAAGACTGAGGAACAAGCTAAGAAAGTAGTTAAATCTTCAAACAATAGTAATCTGGGGGAAAATGGAGAATCAAAATCAAACGAATCTAACAAGGAAACACAGAGAGAAGACGAGACTTCTCAGGCAGATGGTAATCTAAATAACTTCGGGATAATAATAACAAATATCATGAATGATATAAATGCACCACTCAAATTAAATAACATAATAAATGCTAGATTACCAAACCTAGGACTAGTTATTCACAATTCTACTAATTTAAATGGATACAGATTTCAATTTAAATCCAAAGATGACAAGGATAGATTCTGTGATAAATTTAAAGCAGAAGATTTTGGACCAAATGCTAAAATAGTAAACAGCGAAAACAAAAGAAATAATCCTCAGAAACCTAGTACAAACACTACTTTTACGTGTGTAGGAAGGGGAATTCCGATAGAAACTGATACAAAAGACATTTTAAATTGTCTTAAAAAAGACAAACTACCAGTAACAAACATCACTAGAATTAAGAACGATAGAGGACCGCTACCGTTGATTCGTATCTTCACAAAAGATCCTAAATTAGTCAGTCACCTCATAACAAATGAACTAAAAATTGGGTATTTTGTCTATAAGGTTGAAGAATCTAGAACTAATGGCAGACCCTTTCCCTGTAGGATATGTCTTCTGTACCATCAGGACAAACCATGTTCCAAAATTCCATCTTGCTACAAATGTGGACAGAGACATCAGAGCTACACGTGTAACAAAACCCCTGACAAGAACTTTTGTGGGACTTGTAAAATTCAGGGACATAGAACGGCGGCTTCAGTATGCCCTAAAAGACCAAAAACAGGATACTCAACGACTCCTTCCAAAATTTATAGAGCTCCACCAAATATTAACAGTCAAAACGAATTTCCAAATCTGGTGCAGAATGGCCAGATTGAGAATGAGAAGGCGATACACACAGATGGTTCGGAATCCTCACATATGGAAAAAGACAAAAAAGAGATTGAACAAAGGATAAAAGAACTATTTGAAGAACATACAAATAAAATCACAAACTGGGTTCTTTCCATTCTTAGTCTGTCTCTGCCAAGTGAAGTGGTATCCAGACTTAAAACCATAATTAAAGCTCCCTCGGAAGAGTTTCTGAAAAGACACTTTAACATTATCCAATCGATTGACGGACACTTGCACATAGGAATAGAGGCATTTGATAAGAAACTAAAAACTAATTATAACTACATTAACTCAAATACAGTAACAGTTGATAGTGGACAAAAATAAGAATTCATTCAATGCAAACATATCATTTCAACACAATCTAAACATTATGTTTGTTAACATAAATGGTATAAGGGAAAAGATCTACGAAACTATGCAACAAGCGAGAGACAAAAAAATGGATATAATAATCCTGAACGAAACAAAACTGACTAACACCGTTAAATTAGACTTACCTGATTATACAATATTCAGAAATGACAGGAATGTAGCAACAGGAGGTACTGCTATTATAAAAAATAATAAATTTAATGCCACAGAAATAGAACTTCCAGATTCATTAAAGGATGCGCTCACCACACCTTTGGCTATAGAAGTTTATCAACCAAAAGATTCAATTATCATTGCTACACTATATTCTAGTCCGAGAACAGATATAAACAATAGTCTACCATTATTTAAACATTTAGCTAAATTTCAGAAGCTCATAATTGCTGCAGATATAAATAGTCAGCATCAGTTGATGGGTGACCCGATCACTAATGATAATGGCATAAAACTATTTCAATTTCTGCTTCAGTCACCTTTAATTAATGTAAATGTGGGTCACACACGTTTTGCAAACAACATAGAAACGGCTCCAGATAAGGTATTAATCTCACCAAATATATCAAATAAACTCATACAGAAAAACGTTGAAGTCAATCTGCCTATTGATCACGGTGAAATATATATCACTTTGAATCTCAAAATTCTCAAAAACACTTCTATTTCGAAATTTCCAAACTACAACAAAACGGATTGGGAGAAATATAGAAATTATTTACAAACAGAATTACAAGACCTACAAATCAGACTAGAAACTGTAGAGGATATCGAAAGAGTTAACCAAATCACCACAAATAAAATTCAAGAGGCACTTAAAAAATACGTTAAATATGATAAAATAATTCCATATGCAGAAAGACTACCTGAAAATATCATTGAAATTATAAAAGACAAAAGGCATCTGATAAATTCGCACCACAGACAACCATCCGAATTTTTGAAAGGAGAAATAAACGACAGGCATAAAGAAATCAAAAGGAAAATTACTGAATTTAGACAACAAAAACTAGAAAATTTCATATCAAAATTGACTGAAAATTATCATAAAAATTCTAAAAGCTTCTGGAAATCGATTGCGAGGCAAAAAGCATGGATTCACAATACCGAACAAATTAGACAATATTCCAATTACTTCAAATATAGAATTTATTAATATAATTCATAATAAATTTAAAGATAGAATAGGAACCGATGAGGATACAAATACAGAAGATATCCAAAGAGAAGTAATGGAAACAGCCGAAATAATAAAGCAGATAACTGATCATAACCAAAATATCATTGAGCAAGACATACAGGATGATCCGTCAGAAGCAACAAGAACACTTTTAGGCGAAATAACACAAGAGGAAATAACTAAAATTCTAAAAAACAAAAGAAACACAGCTCCGGGTCCTGACGGAATACCATATATCGCACTACAAAGAGGGCCTCCCATATTATTTAAAATTCTTACCAACCTTTTTAATGCCTCACTGAAATTGGGATTTCTACCACAAAAATGGAAGACTGCATTTACAATATTCATACCCAAACCTAACAAGAGCCGATTTCAATTTTCAAACTATAGACCTATAACACTTACCAACACAATAGCGAAACTGTCATTACCAAAAGACTCAATGCATACCTAGAATCAAAAGACCTCATCACTAAACATTAGGCAGGTTTCCGAAATAAGGTTTCAACCATCGATCAACTTATGAGGACCATTACAGATATACAGATTGCTGTAAATAAAGGCTGGCGGGCGGGTGCTGTGTTTATGGATTTGACGGCGGCCTTCGACACGGTGTGGCACGAGGGGCTAATATATAAATTAGATTCAATAAATCTTCCCACAACTATCATACGATGGATTATCCAGTTCTTGAACAATAGAACCACTAAAATCAGATCTAAAGAAGAATTTTCGCAAGAAATAATAATAAAGAAGGGTGTTCCCCAGGGAGCCGCCTTAAGCCCCATTATCCATTCAATTTACGTAAATGACACACCTTTTTCCCCAACAAATCTAACTCAGTTGGGACTGTTTGCAGACGACACTGCATATTGGTCAATGGCCCGATCCTCAAATTCTATAATATCCAACCTAAATGGAATAACTCGAAACTTTATTAAATGGTGCAAAACTTGGAAATTGAAATTGAATGAGGGAAAGACTCAATTTGCCATATTCTATCCCACAGGACACGGAACCAGAAAAGACAAAAGAAAATTCATAACAATAGGCACCACAAAAATTAAACCAGCTAACACAACTAAATATTTATTCTTTACTCTAGATAAAAGACTTACATTTAAATCCCATATTTTGGATAGAAGAAATAAAGCACTCAGGGTGTTTTCAATGCTTAAAACTATATTACTTTCAAATATTCCTTTCAAAATTAAAACTAGGCTTTATCTCTCTGTACTTAGAGCTACAATGATATACGGACATGAATTATTTCATTCCAAAACTTATATTGAATACCTAGAAAAGTATGAACGATATTGGTTGAGAGTCTCTAAAAGGAAATGGCAAGATGATAGACAGTCGTTGTATAGTAATATTCATTTCCCTCCGATGCCAAATTATATTTTAAACAGTCAAATAAGATACATCGAATCCAATAAAGAAAAGAAATTTGCAAATATTAACCTACCTAAAGAACTTAACATACATATAAAAAGACATAACATAACCTACCAAGAACTTTTACAAAAAATAAACAGACAATACACAGGAACTACGAGCGAAAGGAAGACATAAATAACTAAAATATACAAAGTAAAACATTGAAGAACGGATGTGACTGTAAGTTGGATCTTCTAACATAGAACTACATCAAAACATGCAGATTGATTTAACTACAAAGGTGAATCTCTGTGATTTCTCGAGCAGGTGAAAGCGGAATATCTCCCATTTCCTATATCATCTTTAAACCAACTGAAAACCTTATAATAATTATCAGAATAAAAAACAAAATTAAATATTAAAACTTAAAAGAGGGAATGGGTCTGGTGGCCCGGGTTTTTCGATTAGAGCATATAAATCAAATCAATAAATAAAAATATACGTGCTGTTGGTCTGGTTAGGAATCTGATTAGCTATCAAATATTCATTTATTATCTACAAACCCAAACAAACAACTTTCAAAGGACTAAAGTGGCCTAAGTTGGCCAGATGTCCATTTTAAGTGGCCCTGCGGGTCATTTATCACTCTCTTGGAGTTAGAACCTTATTGTTGTTTTCTTCTTTGTTATTTTTCATTTCGTGATCTTTCTATTACTTTACACTTTTTCCTTTCTGGAGATATCTAAGAGGAGATACATATAATTACATCATTCATTTATATAGGATAAATAAGTGAAATAAAAGATTTGTGTATTTAGAATTCTTCTCGCAACCGGAAGGTTCTGAGTTGATATTCAGAGATGGACACCAAATAAGTGTAATTTTCAATACACCATCTACCGTATATAAATCGAATAAATCTATTCATAGCATGAAGATGGGCGATGCAGTGCCTATTAGATCTTAACACTTACTCGTCATGTGATGGTATAACGAAATTGCAATATAATTACACCATTTATTACTCATAACAATAGGTAACAGCTAACTATTCTTCTACACTGTAAAAAAAAAACACTTTCTTACACTTTAAGGGCACTTTCAATAGCAGGAATGTGTTTTAAAAGTATACCAATTGTGTAAGAAAGTGCTGTGAAGTGTTCGAATGTGTTCCATTATAAGTACTACATAAATCGAGCGCATTATTTGAACATAATAAAAGCACTATAATCCTAAGAACATTTTTTTAGCGTTTTCGAACACTTTCTCAGCACTATTAAGGGAGCACATTTATCTCACATTCTGTGCATCTTTTTACACTTTTTCCAAGCTTATTACACCCCAATAATAGCTCACATTTTCTTTGTCATTTTTATTTGTGCCTCCTCATTATTTTTTAAAGAAAATGGAGCGGCTCAGGTAATTTATATAGTAGTAGTGTGATTTTTGTGCTTATGAAGCGTTTTTCTAAATGCACAGTCTTAAAGAAGAGTTTAATATGCATTATTTATCTCTTTATCAGGTAGGTTGAAGGTATAGTGTTGAGATGCCAATTTAACATAAACTGTAGGTTCCATTCTTAGAAAGTCTCAAGTTTGCTAAGGTGCTTAATCAAAATTCTACTTTAACGTTAGAACCTATTTTCCAGTTTAATAATTTAACTCTGTACAAATATGCATAGGTAAACAAATTAAACTATACATCCTTCCAGTTTTTTAACCTGCATCCTAAGTTGCATCCTAAGCTTGTCTTGTCTGAGGAATGACGTCACTACATAAATTGAATTGTATGGCCTCTAGGCATCTAAGGCTCAGGTCAGGATAGGGGAGGGAAAAGTATTGGTGAAGGTGTCGGCCAGAGCCTATGTTGAAGATGCCATCCCGGCATTTGCCTGTTGTGACAGGAAAGACTGTCAGGATGGTCGGCCGCTGGGATCGAACCCACTCTGACCTCGCGAATGCTACGCTAACGCTCTACCCCTGAGCTACGGCCGCTCAGTACGTCACTGCATCACTTTTAAGATAAGATTGACTACGAATAAAGCGCACAAGTCGCCCGTTAAAGTACGCGTACCACCCGATATTTACCTTCTGAGACTGTAAAAAACCTTTATAAAAACAATCAAAATTGCCGGCACCATGACAAACCGAGCTTCCAAATTCCAATTAGAGGCTTATTGCAGTAATTCCGCCAGACAGACCCTGTGGTGGTATCACTCCCGAAATGCTCGAGAACACCCCCGCCCCTCAAACGTTAACATTTTTTCAGTCAAAAATCGATAGAAAATGTGCAAAACTATTACCCCCTCCCAATTTTGTCTACACCCCCCTAAACTGAAAATCCTTGCGTAATCTCTGCTGTATTGTCATTGTTAAATATTTTCCTTTTTATTATGTCTGCTCAAATTAAAGTTAAGAAAGTCCTTTCGTTCGTTTCTATACAAAATTACGTTCCTTTCTATACAAAATTGGCTAAATACTCAACTCCTTTGTGTGGATTACAGAAGAAGAAAAACATACATTTCTTTATCAACGGATTGTTTTTGTTTATCTGAAGTTCTTAACAGCAACACATTATCTTTTGGACAGGTGTCTCCTGTCTGCTTGTTGCCAGATATACTGTTTTAGTAGTAGAACACTTTTCTGTACTGTCTACTAGTTTACTTTAATTTACAATGTAATTTC
>JAGDQP010074905.1:0-10219 GCA_022664845.1 Lepisma saccharinum | reverse complement strand
AATTAATTTTTCCTTGCTTTTTCTACCTTCAAGTCCCGAAAGGGCCTTCAGACGATAAGAAAGGTCGATTCCGTATAAACCTTTGTCCATTCTTAATACATCGTTAAAAAAGATATCTTTACCAGTCAAGGAAAAGATTTAAACTTTCGAGGTCCATCAACACAAGTCCGTGGTGTTTATCAGTTCGTGCAGTGTCTGTATTATTCTAATAGATCAGCTAATAAGACCTTGTAATTGACATAAGCTTAAGAAAAAAAATCAATATAAACTTCAAGAACGTAACAAAGTAGCTCAAAAGAAAGAAGAAATAGAATAAAATGAACATTTAGTGGAATTATTCGCCCTTTTCCGGTCTAACCACCCTTCCGATTATTAAACACCCTTCATCATCATTTTAAAATATACACAGAAACTGAAGAATTGATAGCAACAGTGTTGATCTTGGGTGTCTAAAATGTTGATCTTGGGTGGGGGAAGGGGGTCATTTCTGTATGAAAAAATTTCCATCCAAAAGATTTTTATAAAATCATTTTTATTATAAACTGATGAAAAATTGACGATTCAAATCAAATAACAGGCTGCAGCTCTGAAACTACTGCAGCTATTGAAGCAAAATATTTTTATTTTATTTTATAGCCTATATATTGCAGATTGTAATGGTTTTTGTTGTATCAAAAAAATTGCACTCAAACGGCAATAATAAATTATTTTTCCCTCCGCCTATTGAAAAGTTCCCTTTGTGCTATCCGCCCGTGACGTCACTGTCGCAAAAACCGTTAGAACATGAGTCCGAACTTCGGAAGTGCCTGATGAAACTACCTTCGCGCTTATTCTCTTGTATGTACCTTGGAGACACCTGAAATTTAATTTGGTCATACTGAGTTTAAATCTGAAAATTTGGTTATTAAGCTTTTATTTTTTGGAGCCGTTCAGATACAGATGGAAGATGCACTAGAGAAGCTGATCATAAATGACAGTTGATGTTTATAAATACAGGCATTATTAAATAACAATTCAGAATAAAGTGTCTGTAAGTAGGTAAGTACAGCAAGAAATGCTAAAAGCAGAAGACGCGAAGATGAAGAAGTAAATATCCTTTGCTTTTAAGACTTAGTAGGCAATGAAAGCGATCGGGTTTCGTTTATGAATCATGAAAAAAATCTAAGAGATCTGTATTGTTTTAGAATGGTTTAAATTTGTTTGCCATCTAGTGTCATTAAATAAACACAGCCATCAAGGTACCTTGAAATAAGAAATTACCACTAGTTAACTTGATTCAATGGCATAATGAGAGGTATGATAATCATTGATGTTTTGTGTCGGCTCTTTGTGAAACAAACATGCTATACATTACAAGTCGTTGATGTTGTTGAGTCAAACAAGTTTTAATTGACGCTAAAACACAAACTTTGAATGAACTTTTCTCAATGTTCCTTTATCGGTCTTGAGAAATTTTAACTGCTTGTCTAAAGAGCGATAAAAGAAAGTTATTGCTATTTCTTGGGACTTTTTTTAATGTCCCAGAAAACGATTGTAATCACTTTCTTTTGATTTATATAGCACCTACCTATGAAGTATTTAATATAGCCTCCTCTCCCGTATTTAAACATTTCGCCTCTGCCGTTATTAGAGCTATGCATTTACCGATTTTGTGAAATTTAACTTTCTTACATGCTTTTATCAGCATCCCTACAGTCATTTTATAAGGTGATGGCAGATCCAGTAATCAAGGCAATGATGTGAACTCAAAATGAGTGATTTTTCTTTCTCTCTAAAGTTAATTTAGATGCTGTACCAAATATGCTTATGTTGACATCTTTGTTCTAAGAATGCAGATTTTAATCATGCATGTTCTAATCAATAATATATGCCAATTAAAATACGTAGCAATTTGTTAATTATCATAATTTATGGGCTTAGAATTCGATTATGTTTTTCTAAGGGTAATCTTAAGTTTTTTTTTTCTTTATTTATTTATTTTCATGCCTATTGGTGTTTCGAGAATAAAATATCAGGATGATAAAATTTCCTTAACTATCATGACTCATGACCTGTCCCGTATTGACATTTTAAAAATGTGGCAACACTATAATCAAACATTAGTAATTACATATACTTTTATTTGTGAATCAAGCATGTTTGTATTGCATTTGTTAAAATATTACGTCTATGCCATCATGGCGATGACAAACCCACTATGAACTCACTTTGTCTAAAAATCTTCGATCCCAATTATCATCTAGTACAAAGATCCTGCAAAAATTGTAGTTACGAAGGGACAGACTCAGAGTACAACAATACGTGTTCTGAATGCAGCATAAGACAATTCTTGCGTCACACAAAATGGCCATAATGATCACTGTAAATGGTTCTGTCGCAGTTCATGTGATGAATGTTAAAACGGCTCATAGGATTGAACGCATGTGTGTCAACTCTCGGTCCAAATCTAGTTTGGATACATTATACTATAGGCCTAGGCTATCAAAAGAACTCAGATAGTCTCGAACCAAATAATTTTTCGCTTCATGAGTATTTTAATTTAACCACATCTTTTATAGAAAAATATGTATTTTTCAGGAATATTTCGTCTCACTTGCTGGAGCCTCGTCGGCTGTGAACTACTTCATGTACGTTCAATGACTTAATTAATCATATACATTACATATAAAATACAGTGGTTTAACAGTGTTGCCAGTTACTGATTTCTAGTTACCCCTACACCCCGTTCCCTTCTTAACAACTTTCCCCATTCTTCCCTTAAATTTCCTGATTTTTTTTTTTTCAAGCAGTTCCCCTCTTACAAGCTGCTTCCCAGCCCCCAGATGTCTCGTTCTTTCTCTATTCGGTTTTTTTTTTATGTATCCCACGATATGATGTCCTTCTATTACATGTTATGATAATTCTGAGTTGTCCATTTATTTTGTTATGTATCTCTGATGTTCCTTAATCCTTGTTTTGATTTTTTTAGGTGGGGGGCGTAAAGTAAAGTGTACCCAGATACTTCTCTGTTTATCAGCTTTTAACGTCCGACATATAGTAAATATAAACTCGACCTTTCCACATAAATTATGAACAACTAAATGCCACTGGAAAGATTAACATCCTAATGCTTCAAAATATAATACAATACTTATTGAGAAGTTGATGCATAAACTAAACCTATTATTTAGTCTATAATTATAGTACGCCCTATATCAATTTCTATTGCAAAAGTGATTGTACAAAAACTACAGAAGAAACATCAGGTACCGTACACTTTACCTCCACAAGATGCGATATAATTTCCTGTATAGTTACTTTATTTTAATCGTTTGGACATCTTTATTTCACATAATAAAAACTTAATGTAATTCTACTCCATGTAGACATTTTAATTTTCTTAGCGCTCCGGAAGCACAGTAGTCACGTGTTCAATCCAGAAGGAATGTTGATTGGTAGATTACTGCGTTGAATTCAAGTAAAATAGGGCAGGTTCTAAATAGGACTTATTGGATGAGAAGACTTGAACTCAAGAGATTTCCTGCGTGGAGTCCGTAATTCGTGACGTCATTTTGATCATATTTCTTGTTCAATGACTTGTTCGAACTTTATCGAATGGTGTACGAGGGGCTTAAAACAGGAATATTGACAAACACTTGCGGACACAAAGGGTTTATAGATTATTGTCTGTCAATTGTTAACAAGAAGCAGAGATCGGTTTTGAGAACGGAGGGAGAGCGCAACATATCGCATCTTGAAAAGAAAGAACAGAAATGACCTCTTGCGTTTTCGAGGGTGGACATTTTTGAGCAAGAACGCCAAGGCAAGTAATTTCTTACGATGTATTGCTTCATTTAACTTCTGCAACCGTAAAAAAGTCAAGTCTACCTATTTGAGATTTTATTTTACATTTATATTACAAAGTTGAAAATATCATGAGCTCCAAATCTGGGATGAGTTTTATTTTTAAAATAAATAAAAAATTGTGTCCCATCCTGGAGGGTAGGCCTGGATTGCTTCTCCTGGATTCGCCTCTGCCAAGGACACTCTTATACTCAATTTGATAGGAGACTGATTGTATCTGAGAGCGCCAGGCATGGGAAATCTGGAAAAAGTCTCCAACGTCCTGGCCGAGATTTGAACCCGGGCCGCCCGATTCATAATCAGACGCACTACCGCCTGAACCACGGTTACTCCAATTCTTTAAAAGTACAAAGAAAAAAAGTTAAGATATTTTACAAAAAGAAGTAAAAAAGGAAAGGTTATGTTGTAAAAAACACTAAAAAATTGGCACTGACCAGGAATCGAACCCGGGCCGCTTGTGTAACAACCCAACATGCACACCAACCGGCTTCTCAGTGCTTTGAAAATCGTAACAATCCTAGCTGGGCTGTTACTATAGTAGGGCTATCGTTCTTCATATTTGCACTTCTAAATTCAGCTAGTTTTTTAGAGCTGGGATTGCAGTGAACACGAGAAGGTTGGGAATAATATTGTACCAAGTACGTTCTGAATAAAACCACTGAACAAACAGTTCTTGCAAATGACGAAAACGAAGAAATAATAACTACACACACCCACTTAGTTTAAGAAATTTGTAGAGATAACTATGTTTATTCTCGTAATTCCTAGACTTTAGATGAGAAGATTATTTTTATTCACACCGAAAGACATCATATTCACTGCCTCTACGCTTTCTCATCTGAGCATCGCACTCTTGCCCTAACAACCTCATAATGATGTCTGTTTACACTCTAGTTCTTTTCGTAATAGACCCTTTGGATGACTGTCTCAATACAGTAGACTCTTATTTTTCTTTTCATTGAGGGGATGAAAATTACCAAAAAAATGTCCAGAATGCTTATAACCTGTCAGTCACACTTCTCAATCAGCCCATTAAAAATTATCACTTAAACGATTTTTATTTTACTTAATTCATTTACCTGTTTATTTGGTTTAGATCTTGTAACACAATTTTCACCCACTTGCACTACTCCAATCGACTTGAAGCTTTCCAGACGTACGTAGTTCTGATGAAAATGGATTTTTTTTTGGGGGGGGGGGGGGACTCATCTCTCATCCGGAGGAGGTACAAAGATTTTATCCCGTTCCATTTTACTATATTTTTTTACAAATCGTATGGACTTGAAACTATTAGAACCCTAGTATTATTTTTGTGTCTATTGTATTTGTCTGTAAACCGTTTATATGTATTAGGAAAAGTATAGGACCCAAGATTATGCGTTGTCGTGGCTCAGGTGGTAGCTTGTCTGACTACGAATCGGGCGGTACGGGTTCAAATCCCGGCCAGGTTGCTGGAGACTTTTCTCCGCAGTGTTTCCATGCCTGGCTCTCAGATGCACTCAACCTCTTATAAAATTGAGTACCAGAGTGCCCTTGGTACTCCTGAGCCCTTTTCAGGGATGGTACCTTCAACTTAGGCCCTGGCCGACACGTTCCTGCATACTTTTCTCTCCCCTATCCCGGCCTAAGCCTTAGATGTCTAAAGTCCATAAAAAATTTCAATTCAATTTTAAGAAATTTTAATTTTGGGGTGTAGGACTGAAACTGAATAAATTATTGGGTTTGAGAAGTGTTTCAGTTTATTTCAGTTTCCCCGCGTCCACTCCTAGGCAGTGATCAGATCCATTACTTCAAGCCTGGTTTCTGGTAACTATCTTCATCGTAATTCTGATGTCCTAGATTCATAGCTTGACGTAGTCAATCCTGAATAGAGCTTTGCTGTGATTTTGCGTCACGTTCACCGAAAAATGCCGGAATAGGTATAAAAAAAAAAAAAAAATCGGATCAAATCCAGTTTAGGGTAATCGCGGGCAAAGTATCCTAGAACTAGGGACTTATTTAGGTGATGGGTCCGGGAGGGGGGACAAACTCAAGAGTTTTATGAAAAATAGTATAACTTCAGGCATAATTATAGATATTTATTAAGCATTTCATGACCAGATACACCTTGGACCACCCCCCCTCCCCGAAGCCCTTGGATCCCGCCCAAAATCCAAATTCTGGATACGTGCCTGCCTAGATAGAACCCATGGTTTAGTGATGGAGGTGGTTGACATTAGATGAGCATTAGATATGGAATTAAGGTTCGAATCCTGCTCATTTCGGCCATCGTCACGAAGGATTTTCCCCAATGCAACCGAGCAAATGTCGGTATGATACATCCTTGCTGCCTATTTCCTCAGAGGATGTGCACGCCGAGAAGTGTATCTTTCAGAAAATAACTGGTCATTCTCGTAAAAGAAACCCTGAACATTAATAATGAACAAATATCATTAATATTATTTCTGACGTCAAGCCATTCATCACCATCAATTGTGTTCTGCCGAAATCGGCAGATCTTTCGAGACATAGTAGGCCTTCTCCATTCATCATAATCTTGTCATTTTCCTTTTTATTTGTTAGTGAATATGATTTATCTTATTTAATACTGTCAAGAATTGTCTTCCTCTTTCTCTCTCAACCATACCCTTAATCCCTTCCTTCACTATGCAATGTCCCACCTAGTTTCTTTTTTCTCTTTGTTGTATTTAACATTCTTCGTGTACTGTCTATTCTCTTCAGGACTTCCTTATTATGAATTTGCTGTTCGTCTGATTTCCTCCGCGTCCACATTTCGAAGCTCCCAAATTCCTTTCATGATAATTTCATACAATGCAATGTTTCCACTCCATTTAATCCGTTGCTGCATACAAAATATGAGGAAGGTATCGGCCAGGCCCTCTCTTAAGATACCATCACGGCATTTACTTCTTGAAACTAGGGAACCTTCGAAAACCTCAATCAGGATGGTGGGCCGCGGGGTTCGAATCCACGTACGTACCCATTGTCAATCCTAAGTCCACAACGTTACCGAATAGACTACGGGTGCTGGTAGGGAGGTCCTGATTGAGGTTTATCCAGAGTATTCTCTCAGTCACACCAGGCAAATGCCAGGATGGTGATTTTAACTTAGGACCTTGTCGACTCCTCCTCGCGTTCTAGCTCTAGCCCATCGTTTCTCAACCTTTTTCATGCCGCGACCCCCTTTTACCATGTCTTCTGGCCGGTGCCCCCCCCCCCCCCCCAAAAGTACTTCTTTTTGTTTATAATAAGCGATTTCGTTTTACTTTGTGTGTGTTGAAGCTTTCATGAGGCTATTTAATACACACTCACACACCCCTCGCGAATCCTTTGCACATAATCCGCGACCCCCACGTTGAGAAACCCTGTTCTACCCTATTCCGATCAGAGTCGTAGATGCGTAAAGGTTATAAATAAGTTTAATCGAACAAATTAAATGGGCATAAAGGATTTACAGTTACATTTAAACATGATTTAAAATGAACTTACCTCTATCCTAACGATTTTCTCAGCAGGATTTGCTGTGTTCTGCCACAAGGTTCCAACACGTACAGATGCAGTTATCTGGTAACCAACGTCCTTTCCTTTAGGGGCGGCTTCGTTAAGTAACACTGTAGTCTGGTAACTATAATCATAAGTGGTACCCACTTCATATTGACGGGTAGAAGCTGCGGATGACAAAAGGACAAAACTATAACACAGTCTCACCCACAGAAGTAGTAATTGAAGTGCTACAGTTTTAAACATTGTCTTAATAGTCTTTTATTTGAAAAAAAATAACTATTTCTTTGAAAAGTACCCACAAAAAAGAATCACTAAATAAACCAACTTTAAAAAGCTGGTCACGAGGATTGGGGGTGACAGGGATACATGGTCAAAAACAGCACCACTGTAGGACTACACTATGTAACACATACATCACCCAGCGCTACGCTACGGAGAACACTTTCAATTTTTTCCGTTCCTCAAGACGAACACTAACAGGTTTTACGCACACACTTTACTGAGCCATGATTCACGAAGTGACAGAATCTAACTGGCTGGAGAGAGAGACGAAAAAGTGCAGCGAGTGAGTGAACATGCGAAGCAAAGAAAAAACCCACGTGGCCACGGTAATTGGACTGCCAATGAGTACTTTGTAAGACAACCAATCAGAAGAATGAACCAGTATCCGTGATGTTAAAAGCTTTTTTCATGAAAAGAATAATGCCACCTAGAGAGACTTTTTTTTTCCTTTTATCTTACAAGTCCTTTCGTAGTAAACTGAAGGAGTAAGAAAACACTGAGAATGGCGCACAAGACTGGACATCTGAATGATTTTCCCTCTAGACAGGTGGACAAGGAGGGGCGGTGAAAAATATGACTCACTTCACTTCCCCCATGCACAATCACTGTAAACAGATTTTCTTTTTTCTTTGTTTTTGTGTCATATCATTTAGGTCGTATCACATTGTTCCACATGATAACTAACTAGGCATGAAGAAAGAGGAAAAAAAAAGACACACTGAAAAAAAAAATAACTAGTAAAGTTTTAGAATGTTTGATGAAATCTCAAAATTCAAGGATATTTTCTTCCCCTTTTTTGGCTTATGTAATGAAACACTAAAAGCATTTTCTTTTTCGTGGTAAATTCTTACGCGTCTATTTTATACACACAGGCACCGAGACTATAATGGAATTTGCACTACATCATATTCATATCTTCCTTGAAAATGTTGACACAGGGCGTATCATTCTTGCGTCTTCTTCACAAATCTTCAACCATCATGACAGGAGATTTAGAAAACAATGACGCTTCACCGCTAACACTGCATCTACCTGGAGAATATCACGCGTGGTACTGAACTGATGTATAAGCGAAGTGAAGATTTTTTTAACAAAAGAAAGAAAGAAAAGAAAGAGGCATTTTTATTGTACGATGCCAAAAAGAAAAGAAATTCCTTTTCGGAGAAGACGACGACGAGAAGGAGAAGTGACTTTGAATGTACTCTGCATGCGAAGGACCGTTATTTTGTTCCAGTTGGACATATTCATGACCTCAAGCAGTTTCCCAGTGTTGCCAAGTAGTAGTGCTAAGTACACGTGGATGAATATTTTTCGTCTGCTTTGAGATTTTGTTTACGTTCCCTTTGTTTTATAATTATAATAAAGTTTACAAAGTTTCTTGTATTATTTCGATGAACAATAGCGAGCTACAGTTCATAGCTGAGTGAGTATAACACCTTCAGGAAAAAGGATTTAAAAGCACATTTGCAAACCATTGACGCAGATTAAGATGGGTGTTCTGCTTGAAGGCAGATCCTGACCCGAAGGTCTCTGGAGAAGGTGAACCGATGGTGGTTTTCCATTGCGTTCCATCGGATGAAAATGACGTCATAAGGACGAAATGTACAGTTTAACGTGGGCCTTCGGGAAACTTGTGTGTGTCCCAACGGTAACCGAACTCAGGACTCCTTATTTACAAGGAAGCGATCTTTATCACTCAACCACAGATGGATAATAACATTTTTGTTTTACATTTCAGTGCAACTTGATTGCTAATTATCACTGGTGTTTGCCTGGAGGTATGCTGACAACCCAAAGGCTCCTGGACAAGGTGCACTGATAGTGGTTTACCATAGTTTTTCATCAGATGGAGATGAATATTCCAAATATGGAACATACAGTTTAAGGAGGATTGCAAAGGTCCCGAAGGTCCACGGACAAGACACCTTAAATAGCGGTGTGTCATCCCACTCCCATAGGATGGATGTCATAACTTACACTTTGCTGCAGTGGCTTGGGATGCAATCTGCCCCTAGCGGGAATAGAAGCTAAAACCCTTTGAATACAAAAAGACAAGCAGGCATCCACCCGCGACTCCTAAGGTAAATTCATCATCATTGTCATCACCACTGACATCTGCCGAAAGCGACAGGATCTTCAAAGTAGATTGAAACGCCTCTATTCGTCCCGATCTTTCGCTCTCCTCTTTATCTTAGTGTACGTTTTACCTTTCTCTATCCAGGGGCGTACTTAGGAGCCCCCAAAATGCAGTTTGTTTGTTGTTTTTTTTTTGGTAAAATTAGTATAATTTTAGGCAAATTTATATAGATTTTAGGTAAATTTCACACCCGGACAAGCCTCGAATTCTCCGAAGACGTTGGAAACCTCCTGAATGCGCTAAAACCAACTTCTAGATACGTGCGTGCATGATACTACCAACAAGTTGCGTCCATTTTCTTCCTCTTCCTCTCTTTCCCTACACCATATAATTAATTACATCCTTCATCATGCGTAAACACTAAACAGTGTCTTAATCAGTTACTTCTTCTCTTGTTTATTTTCTTAAGTACTGCTTGTCTCTTGCTGACACTTTTCAGCGTTTCTTCGTTCT
>JAGDQP010074902.1:0-10219 GCA_022664845.1 Lepisma saccharinum | reverse complement strand
CTAGTCCTAAGATTCCTTTTAGTCATTCCCACGTACATATTGTTAACATTCACAGGAAATTTCATAAACTTTGGAAGATTTTAATTGATCCGTGAAAATAACTTTTAAGTTTGATGAATGGTTTGTTTATAGATTTGGACAACAAAATGGCCTAGCCATGGGCTTGCCCTCTGTTTTAGTGGACGTTGTCATGTATAATATTGGAAATTTATTAGCTTGTGATGGCGCAGTTTTCATCTAATGAAACTAAGGAATTCAATTTTTTGTTTCATAGTTTTAACTTCACACCCAAATATACATTGAAAAAGAAAGAAATTAAGTTATCAATATATTTAATGTGTTTCTCAAGAATAAATTCCAAAACGATTGCTTGAGCGGAAACGAAGAAAACATTTAGGTGCAGGGCAAAGGCAGGCAGACGTGGCTTATTGTCCGTCCTTCCGTGGTTAGCAAGCTGGGACACATTCAAGACAACACATTTTCAAGCGGGGGTACAGTGGAGGCCGACGGCGTGTAAGATATATCCGCTTGTCTGAGTAAAGGAACATGTCTGCCACCGGAGGACCTGCGTAAACGAGTACGGTTCGGAGACGATTACACGAAGGTGAACTGTGTGCCAGGAGGAGACTAATATAGTGTGTACCGTTTATCCAACAGCATAGAAGTGTGCATTTACACTGGGCAAGAGCACGGTAATTGTAACAGTGAATTCAGTACTCTTCACTGATGAGTCACGCTTTTCACAGGATGAGCGTAAGCCATAGTGCTGTTATCGCCCATAAAATTCATTTTATCTTATCCCGCTTTTCTGTGGGCACTACACCTCAACAAAGACTGGTCTGGCAAAAATCACACACACGTTACTCTTTCCAACAGAGTTGAAAGATAGATATGGCTAACACAGTATATACCTAAATTGTACATTGTTTCCTATCTTAGATACTTAAAATCTTCGCAAATAGTAAATTCTCCCTAAATGAAATTAGTCTTCCAGACACACTAACCATACCACGTTCATTCTTAAACGTCTTGCACTCTATTGCATATATTTTCTACTTCTTTCTTTCACCCTTGACCCATTTGGTGTTTGCTTTTGCGTTCTATCTTCTCAGATCACTAGTAAGGTAATAAAACGTTAAGTATTGTTATATTGTTACTTCAAGAATGCTGGAGACAGAGATACGTAAGTACATAATTTAAATAAAACACAATATGTTTACTCGGAACTTATTTGAGACCTTTCCTCGCCAATTGAAATTTTTCAAGTACACACGTCTTTCATAGATAGGTATCTGCAAAGCAGTATGGCTGAAGAGTTACGAGCTATCGTACTTTGTTGGTGATAGAGATGAATGGTAAATTAATCTTTTCTATCAGTTCCGTGAATCAAAGAATAGGTAATGAGACTAACGCTATCATTTTGGAGAAGGCAAGGATTATTTCAGTAAACTGACACACCTGGAAAAAAAAACAGGTCTTGAGTTAGACAGGTATGTTTTATCGCTGTCATATAAGAACATATCAATGAAAATTTATTAAGAAAGGTAGTAAAACTACTTTAATCACTCCGATTACAAGGATTACATGACACGTGGCTAGGCTGCACTGTAAGAGATGTAAACTCTTCTCGTAGTTATAAAAGGTATGTTTTTTGTGGAATGAAGTAGCCCAATGTGAACTCCTTTAAGCGTATTTGATTGGGAAAGAAATCAGCACAAGGTTTATGTATTCACAATAGTAAAGTCGGCAGCAGATAGTAGACTTATCGTGATGGTTTTGCATATTAAATATCATTTGAAGTTTGTTATATCAAAATGGGCCTAAGTTCCAATCAGAATTTTTGAACATTGCGAAAAGAAAATGCAAGTCTAATAAAGTGTTTTGAGTCATACTGACTACATAACGTGAAGGGTACATCTATTATAGCTTATAAGATTCAACTGTCTGTCAGCATACCAAAAGTTGACCATTAAAGTTATTTTACATTACATTGAAGACAACAAATGACAGTTGACACTTGTTGATGTTGGCAGTCTTCATTTGTATAACCTTTATATTATATAAAATGTTCTTTTGATCATTTAAAAATGGTAAGTGCTTAGTTTGAGTTAAAGATTAAATTCAAAATTTAACATAATATTGGGGAATTTCAGGTTGAAAACATGAGCTAGCCGGAACACAATACGCTCTTCGACTACGATCATGTTCTCTGTGCATATGTAAAAGAAATCTAAGGGAAATAATGTCATTCAATTTTAATCCTTGTGGGAGTTACTCGCATAGAAGATTCGCTTGTGCCTATTTTAGAATTTGAATTTTATTTATAGGCTTTAGGAATCTAAGGCTCAGGCCGACTTGTGCCTATATATTTGTCTTTATATAGGATGGAGCTTTTAATATTGTAAGTTATATCTACTCTAGTTATGTTCCGTTTTATTTTGCTCCTCTTGAAAAAAAATATGTAGTTCGTGATACGTAAGTTAAAATCCGTACGTTGTTGGGAAATATCGGAGAAATACTTTTTTTTTTTTTTTTTTTAAGGTAGGTTAAGAGAGGACCGTGAAATTTCTTTCTGAATTCCATATTTACCGTAGTTTTCTTCTTTTTTAATCTATACTTTGTTACGCATTTTCTTTTAAATAAAAAGCTTATATGTGGTTGCCTAGCCGTTTCTCACACATACTGTTTGAGAAGTGTCTGGTACCGCGTGAAAAAATAATTGAACTGGCACAAAGTAGCAGACAGTAAAGTCTGTAGCAACTAGGTGTAATTGTTAGCGTTTTTAAAAAGATTGTTGCCGTTTGGATTCCTGCTTTCTGATGAGAAGTAGTTGTCCTTCACTTCTAGTACTTTCACATTAACATATCGTCACCTCGGAAACAGAAGGTACTGTGTCCACTTCAGGTACTTTTGAGAAAACCCAGTTTTAAAGTCTGTATAAACTCATTTCATTTCTAACATTTCTAGCCACTTGGATGTCGTTTTGTGAGATAATATTTTTGGAGTTGATGGTCTTCAGTACAAGATCTTTGACTGCAGTGTTGTTAACTCCATTTTTGCCAAAAAGTGGACATAGTACCTGCTGGTTCCAAGATGACCATATATGGTGTTCATACCTGTAGGTTCACTGCATGGCTTTTAGTCTTATTGTGAATCTTCATACGTAAGATTGCTTCATAATTGTGCTTTTATTGGAATCTGCTTTGCCCTTCCATCAAAAGTAATTGGTCTAAAATTCATTGTACTAACTAACATTGTAATTACCATTGAACTTTGAACTTTTTTTTTTATTGAAAGCCTTTAGACATCTACAGCTCAGGCCGGGATAGAGGGGGGAAAGAATTCGGGAAGGTGTCGGCCGGGGTCTATATTGAAGTTGCCATCCCGGCATTTGCCTGGTGTGATTGAGGAAAAACCTCAGTCAGGATGGTCGGCCGCTGGGATCGCATTTAATTGTTGTATATATCCGTTCTTCAGGAGAGAGAACTTCCTGTGATTTTAAAGTATGTTTTTGTGGGGACAATACAGAGTTCTTGTGGAGAATTATTTTTCATATAAGAAATAGCTGGAAACTGGTACTTTGTTATTAGAAGATGATAAATTTGTTTTTAAAATTAAGGACAATTTATTGTATTTATGTGGCCGTCAATCAGACGAATTGATTGTATCGAAGAATAACTCACAATAAGGAATGGATATAAATTTTTGCATCTGGCCACACTGCACTTACTTAGTTTAGATTTTATATCACCTTCTTGACTTCCGTTGTGCCCATTTTTTTTTCCCCTCATTTTTACGTATCAAAATTACTGAAGATCCCGTAGATTCAAGCATATAATTTAAAATTCTGCTCCTCTTTAAGCGGAAACACGTAAGTAATGCCTATAATTTTATATAAATTATGTTGAGTGATTTCTGATGTTTAAAAGCAGTCTTGTTCAGCAAATAAAGTATCATTATTTTCAAAACTTCCCAATATTAATCATTTTCTTTTGTAATAACACTATATTAGCTTATAGATTTGAGAACCATCTGGCTGCAAGACGTTGGGCGTATGTAATAGTAGTAAGGAACCGCTTACTCAGATAATAGGAGAGAATTTGTCTGAGAAAGGTATCGAAAAGGAGACAATATATGACGTAGAATGGAATAGGAATTTTAATTTATTTACGGGCTTTAAGCAACTTTGGCTCAGGCCGAAATGTAGTAGGAGGTTGAGGTGTTAATTTCGACGGCTGTCAATTTTTGTGTGTTAATTTCAACGTTCTTTAGGTCAGTTTACAACTGTCGGTTTGAGTTCCATTTTAAACTTATTGCTCATAGTATAAGTAGAATCAATGCAAGCTTCAATATCGTCATGACTTACAGGGAGATGCACGGAATGTTGATATGTTTCTGTATATTTTTGTACTTGTAATTTTCCTTGTGGAATATTGTGCAAACAAATACTGAGGCGAACTCACGGTCATTGCAAGGCATTTAGCACTGTACAGTTGGATCGATTGTCATTGTTTCGTGAGGTGGTTACTTCACCATTTCTACGTCAGTATTTATCTAAATAACTATGTCTTATGAAACTGAACTCTTAACTTAGCTTTAGGTCTTGTATAGATTATAAGGACTTACTACATCTTGTCATTTGAATATATTGTATTCATCTAGTCTTATCATTGAACTCAAATCGTTTAAAGATGTCTGAGGTGATGCTTAGACAATTACGAGTCATGAGCAAAAGGTATAAAAAAAAGTAAATGTTTTGGGAAGTATCTTTTGTTAATCTTGGCATCAGTTTCGTGAACGGTATTAATTTTGGAGCATTTCCATGCAGCAGGTTTACCAGGTATTATCAAGCCTAACTCTTTCGAATAGGCTTGAAACGTCATTATAAGGCTTGTTGTGTTGGATAAAATTATCCGGGAGCTTAGTATAGTCCTCACTTTGGTTGGCATCCTTTTGAAAATGTCATTAAGGGTCGGTATAATGTTTTAACAATACATTATTTCCTCAAGGTGAAGCTGCACATAATCGCATTACTCAGATAAATTCGGACAGCCTCCGTGGTTAACGTCTTGGGTCTTCGGATCGTCTCTAGGAAGGTACACGGTTTCGAGTCTCACCATTCTGACAGTTTCCTCAATTTCACTAGGCAACTAGCCGGATGTTTTCTAGACTAAGCCTCATGATAACTGTTGCTTGTTCAGTAATATAAAGCAAGTTAAAATTAGATTAATTCTTTGATTTCGGACAATATTTGTTTGTAAGCATGCGATGTGGCTTTGACTTTGTCGAGCAGTTGATTATTATCTTGGATTGAATTGTGATATTGGGAATATTTAACTCATTTTAATTTAATTAAGGCGTTTAGGCATGTTTGGCTCAGGCCAATATTTAACTCGTGAAACATCTGTGGAGTTTAGATACGATTAGTCACGGTTCGAGGCAAGATACAAGTACGGAGTTTTCCATTATTCCAAAATCTCTTTAAAGAACATGACCAATTATTTGAATAATTTAAAATCTCAAGAATATTAGTGTGCGACTGTATATTCTGCAACTGCGTAAAGATTGTGCTAATTGTGAAACACGTTAATGTGATTAGTTACGTATTCCGTACAATATCGAAGCAGTTCTAATCCAAAATTTATTTTTGCAACACTGAAAATATCTAGAATATATTAGAATGATTATATTGCAATTAATTCAAGCATAAAATTTGTTGTCTAGGTCATATTTGTGATAAAATTGATTCTAAACGCTTCTAAATCTCTTTTAATTTCAGGACGATACTTAGTTTTTTCAATGTTAATGTAAATTTGTTACTAAATTATCTCTTGAGTATTACCCCATTAAAATAATAAGTGGAGACCGCAATGAGTCTCTCAGTTTGTAGAATACATAATCTTTTGATATTCATTCCGTGTGATGTCGCTTGCTAATCAAGAAATCAGTTAGGTTGAATATTTTTCCCAGCAGGATTGTGATGATGGTAGCAACAATTTTACAGCAAAGCTAAGGAACTCTGGTCTATACGCCAACTATTACATTCCCCCAAACATCAGATCGTTAAGGTTGTCGACACGAATTTCATCCAGATATGCCCACCCCTCCCTTCGAAAGGTAAGGTGTTCCGTGTTTGATGGTTTCAGTCTTCTTTGCTTCTTCATTTATGTTCTCAACGTCTGTTTATTTGAGGTAGTAGAAATCCGTAGTTAGCATGTAGATTTTATGCGAGTTTTTTTTTCTTTATTTAAACGGTGCGATCAGTTCAAAGGAGTTGCATCACTGACTTAATTATTAGTTACGTATTATGCTTTATTGGCAAAGGAATGTTTTGTGTTTGAAATTAATTGCACCTTTTGTTTTCCAAAGTATTCGTACCTGGTAGGTAGAGATAAGAATGAGATTAATTGCACCTTTTTGTTTTCAAAAGTATTCTCTTATCTGATAGGTAGAGTGTTTAGAGACGTTACAAAAGCAGAAACTTGTTAGAAAAATACAAGAGATTTATTACAAATATTCTTGTAAAACAACGCTGTATTGAAAACTAAGTCTTGATTTAGTTTCAGTTTTTCTACCAAAACCCAAAGCGAATATATTGTTTCAAATAGTGCGAATAGTTTCTCTTATTACTGATTTTTTAAAAAATCTCCTTCCCGTTCTTCAGTTGGTAATGTCGCGGACCTCGGATCGCCAATGAGATGATTATTGTTTTTCTGTGTGTGTGTTTTTTTTTTCATGGGGCCGACTGCGGTGGTCTGAGGCGTCAGGCCAGCTTCTTCTAACGTTCTTGGTTCAAATCCCAGCTGGGGCATGAATGTTTGTGGATTTTTAGACATTTAACAGCTAATAGGATTGAGATGGGCCGAAGTCATTAGATACTAAAATAGCTCAAAAATAGTTGTTGTTTTTCTCAGGTGAAATAATTATTTTATATTGAATTAAATTTACATATTTGTGTAATGGTTACGGTCGCGGACTTGGGGAAGCGCGCAACTTCGAGTTTCTCTTTCTATATATTTTATGCCCTTAAGGCATCTAAGGCTCAGGCCACGATAGGGTAGAGAAAGGAGTCTGCCAAGGCCTAATTTGAAGATACCATCCGGCATTTGCCTGGTGTGACTGAATAAAAACCTCAGGATTGTCGGCCGCTCTGAGGGTTTGAGTCGTGCTACATGTCATGCCGACTGAGGTTTTCCAACATTTCCTCAGTTTTACAAAGGAAGTGCCGGTATGGTACCTAAGACAAAGCCTTTGGTCACTACTATTCCCTGTCCCTGGGATTGTGCTTGCCAGTGAAAGTAATCCTTCAGTCGTAAGTTAGAAATTAGGCCCACATTGAAGTCCTGTTCATTTTGCACGGTCTTCCGCAAAGCAAATGATAGTGTCTATTAGTAAAAACAGGATTCTATTTTTAATAAGTTTTTCTAAATTCTTCGATGGCACTGAAGTAATTGTCAGAGGTTGATGCTTCAGATATTTACAGTGATGTAGAGATGGTTGAAATTTGAGTAGTAAAACTACACTCACTGTTTGTAGCATTCAGATAGTTGTTTATAGTGATATTGTAGGGATCCTATTTGATCCGTGATATTGTAGATAGATGCAATAATTCATCTCTTAAAATTATACACTTAAAACACAAATAATTAAGATAGTTGATAGTTTACTTAAAGACAGTTTAAAGTAATGTTGCCGTTAAGTAATACTCTCAGGACATATTTAGTCTTGGGGAGAGACATTTGAGTAACTTTAGGGAGTTTATTTTCCATTATATAATAGATATGTTGATAATATATTGGAAAATGTATACACAAAAATTGATAGTTACAGTAACCGGAAATCGAACCCGGATTTTCCGGTTGCTGGTCGGATGCTTTACGAATTGACCTATCACGACCAACCGATAGGCGTTGAACACCAGGAGAAATTATCAGGTTGTGCCGTGGCCAGGAGATATATATATATATATATATATATTAGTTGTAGTGGCAGTAGCTCAATTGTTAAAACATCTGTCCTGCAGCTGACATTCAGGTTCGATACCTGATCAGTGCAACGGCCAATTGTTCTGTATTTTTTTCAATCAAAGGTAAGCGTTGATGGCCTAAGTCAGATGTTAAGATCAAGGAGCTCTCGAACTGCATGTAGTAATGATTTATCTGCATATAAATCTAATCTGTGACTCAGCAGAAGCATATTAAGATTATAGTATTTTCAAGGTTATTAGGTAACCCACTAAAATGTACATTCACGATCATAGGGATCTAGCGGACGTAGCTCAATTGGTAAATTATTGGCTTCGCATTGGGGAGGTATGAGTTTGATAGCATCCTCCCAGAGAGTTTTTCAGGGTGTTTCTTCGAGCACATCAGATAAATGCCGGTATGGAACCTTGAACTTAGGCCCTGGCCGACTCCTTTCCCTTACCCATTCCTAGCCAGAGTCGTAGATGCTTAAAGGCTATAAATAAATTCAAATTCACGATCATAGGAACAAAAATAATTTAAAAAGAAGATAGTTTCTGATGAAATTAAAGTTAATGAATGACAATATCCCACATTCCAAGATGGTCAAAAATCTAGAGTAAAATCTTAACATGAAGTGCCCATATGTCCTTCCAGTGTACCAAAACTGTCATGGTACGGGATCGTTACTGCGTGAATACTTCAGAAAAGAGACAAAATTCTGCCTTGTTCGTAACTCTCGAAGATCTATTCATTAGTATCTAACACGTAATCGTAATGGATTTACAATGTTAGTGTCTCTCGTTTCAAATTCTTTAAAACAGCTGGTACGTTTCCTATTTTGGCAATAAGAAAATATAATTCCTTGCCAAATAGTATTACGTGCTCTACTACTTACAGTACATTAATAGAAAAAGTGAAACACCTCTTACATCAGAAGCAACGGCTAAGCTCCCAACACTTACGACTAAATGTGACAGTTTCACTTATTGGTATTGTGTAATTAGAGCGATATTCTTCTCTTAAATATGGAAACTGTTGGTACTAAAATTTCTTTCTCTCTCTCTCTCCCTCTCTCTCTCTCTCCCTCTCTCTCTCTCTCTCTATCTTTTCTCTCTCTCTCCTCTCTCTCTCTCCTCTCTCTCTCTCTCTCTCTCTGTGTGTGTGTGTGTGTGAGAGAGAGAGAGTGTATATGGGTATGGGAAACAAATTTAGGGGACGGGGATGTACTGTACGTTATATTTTTTTTTCATGTATTGCACATAATTCATAGTGGACTAATAGATACGTGTTTCAACATCAAGAATCTCGTCTCATCACCTGTGTCTGTGTGTGTTGTAGAAGGAAAGAACAAATAGATTCATGTACATATTTACTTCTTAGTTTTCTGTGTCATGTTTTCTTTCCATTTACTTACCTGTATTTCTAGTTTATTTGTAATATTTACATTCCATTTCATTTTAATGTTGTTATTACTAATTCCTACATACTTCGCTCTTAATTTGACAAGGTTTACGTGATTGAATAGCCATAGGCTGAACCGCGCCAGCTTCAATAAAGAAAACTTCAAGTTTTTTTGGTATCGAATCCTAACTCATGCCATTAGTGTGTGATTTTCCCTACTTTCCTCTGTGACACCAGGCGAATCGTGAAATGATACCTTGAAGTAAGATCAGGACTCGTTTCTCTCCCATAGTAGTGTTACGTCGAAATGGTGTGAAGGCATTGAAATGCTCCAATGGTCATAAAAATAGGTTTACTGAGCTGAAACCGTTTCGCTAAAACCAGTTCTTATTCAACAACATTGCTGCAGAGTTCTTAATTACAATAATAAAAATAGCATCGTGATAAAATAGTATTGTCTTCTTGCTATAATTCTTCGAAAATAAATTATTTGTAATGTTTGCACCTGCATGGCTATACGTATTCTTTCCTTGCCATTCAACATTTTCTTCTCTTAATGTACTGAAAGATTAATAGAGAATCTTGTAGGCGATGTGTGTAGCGGTCACATAGCAGTGTTTTTCTTGTTTTATTTTTCGTTGCTGCAAGTAAGTTTGACTCAAAACAGTTCGTGGATACTACAGTTTAGGTTGTAAATGACTGCTTCACACACGTATGCATGCGGCTTATCTTTCACATGTTGCATCGTGCTATGCTTAACGCTTTTTCTGTTGTTTTTAAAGTTCTTAATCAATACGTAAGTATTGCGTCGAGGTAAAACCACCGTCTGCATGTTGTGCTGAACTGCTATG
>JAGDQP010074901.1:0-10220 GCA_022664845.1 Lepisma saccharinum | reverse complement strand
GGACACGCAGGAGTATTGGAAGTTGGCGCGAGGAACTAGGCTCATCCATATTCCATTTCACCACTTTTTAAGGTTGAAGGAGTTGACTGGACAGTTTGCACCCCTGGTGCTTTTGCTCGTATTTCGCAGCTTTTTACACTTGTGTAATTTATATGCTCGCTTCGCCTCATTGGGGCGCTGCCCCCAGAATTCCAAGATGGCCTCGCTGGGGCGCACCTCTTTATCGCAATCAGGCTTCCGCTGGGAACTGTACCCTAGTAGGGGAGACGAGCCGAATTTATTCTAACCTACTCGTAATGGTACACCTTCATACCAAATTTCGTTTCTCTAGCTTCAGTCGTTATAAAGTGGGGCTTAGGCGGGCATTTTGGATAAAAGATGGACACATTTTTAACGTTTTCTTATATTTTCGTGACATACTCGTGATGATACACTATCATACCAAATTTCATTTCTCTATCTCCAATGATGTGAAAAATGGTATTTCAGCTGCCATTTTGAATCAAAGATGGTGACTTTTTTAAAACGTTGTTATGTTTTCCTAAACTACTATTTATAATACATCATTATGCCAAATTTCGTATCTCTGGCTCAAGCAGTGTGGAAAATGGATTTATGACGTCCGCCATTTTGGATCCAAGATGGCGTCTTTAGAAATATTTTGTAATATTTTCATAATCTACTAATAATATTGTACCGTCAAACTAAATTTCGTTATTCTAGCGCCAGCCGTTTAGGCTGTGTCTTCTTTAAAATTTTAGGGTTGGCGTTTATTTTGAATCCAAGATGGTGACTTTTTCAAATTTTTAAAACGTTTTCTTAATTTGCTATTAATGATGTAGTTTCATACCAAATTTCACTGTTCTAGCATTAGTCGTTTAGGCTGTGTATTCTTTGAAATTTTAGGTTTGGCGGCCATTTTGAATCCAAGATGGCGACCTTTTCAAAATGTCGGAATTTTTCCTTTATCTACTTATCATCCCCTACCTTCATACCGAATTTCATGTTTCTAGCTTCGTCCAAACACCCTAAACAATATGATGAGTGAGTCAGTGAGAGTGAGTGAGTGCGTCAGTTAGCCTAAAATGTGCAATTTCAGGGGTCCACAACTAGAACATAGTTTGAGATACGAATAGGAAATTGTGTACATCTGCACATATTTACCATATCTCCTTAACGGCAAAAGCTCATATTCCTATCTTTAACATCTTTTTTCTTCCAAATCGTCGATTTTGCCATAAACTCTTGTTCCTGTACAACATGCTTCTGGCAGTGCTGACGTTTTCTGACGTAAAGAACTTGGCTCATGCACTGCCGTGCATGTTGATAATGCAATAATATTATACAAATTTTCTCCTTTATTCATTGGTAGTGCCAAGTCACACTGGCTCCTCCTCACGCACCGCGGTTGATTGTAATTATTTTATCTCTATGACTCAGATGTACTCGTTCAAACCATGTTGAATTGGATTAAAGAGTTTAGGATTACGTATAGTATAGATCTTAATAAAAAAAACTCCTGGTCCGTCCTCGATATACTACAATATAACATGATAAATACAATTTATCACAAGGAAACTAATTGTCACAATACTCCTTCTCGTATAAAATGTGATAAATAAATTAATATCATTGACATTCATGAAAATAAAGCTTTTAGTCTCGATCGAGACGAGAGTCTTGAGAGGCCAGTTTCGTCTCGAGTCTTGGTTTTGGTCTCACATTGTAACAAATACGGGACTTTATCCATAACAATGCTTTGGACCTCTCGATCACACTAGTTTTTAACGTAAAAAAAAAAAAAAAAACTTTGGTAAACTTTATTTTTATTTGGGCCAGTTTAGTAACTTTGGACTTCGGCCCGTCACGATTTGTCCTTAGCTGTTAAGTGTTAAAATCCACACCCATGCCCCTGCCGGGACTCGAACCCGGGACCGTTGAGTCGATAGCCTACCGCCGCAGACCGCTCGACCACCCGGCCGGCACTAGTTTTTAACGTGCACTAGCTCACACTATTACTATATATGCCTCTACAGTATAATCTACAAGGAGTTGCCTACTGTAAATTTTTCACAGTCATGCTGCCCTTGATGAAGTTTTGTCGGCATCGGAATCTTGAGGTTTGATCCTCAAGTAAATATTCTTCATCCAAAGTTTTGCAGAAATTGTCAGAATTTTGTCAGTGTAGTTAGTGAACCAGTCACCGAATACAATCCCTATTGCTGTACATGCATATAGGCTATGTAGTCATGTGAAAGATGTGGAAAAAAGAATGCAATGAAACAGTGGTGGCCTTGCTGTCATTTGTCAAGTGAGACAGAGAGGAATTAGGGACTCCCTAAGTCAGGATGAGCGTCCTGTTTGCACGTCACATCAAACATTGAACATACGTGCAACCTTCTGCATTTTTCTCCCTTTAACCCTTCGAAATAACTTCGCCATGATTATCATTTAGTGAGATAAATAATGTGGAACTCTAGTGCAGTAAAGATTTCTCAATCTAATTATTCTTAATTGTTATTTGTACAACTACTTCACTTTCAAGTTTATCAACAGGATAGTTAGCCCATCATTATTAGCATGCAAATCCGTGTTTATTTACACTATAACTGTTTCGACAAGAGAGGAAAACCAGAAATGAGTCTTGTGTCCAGTAATATTTAGAAAGACATCAAGCACTGCACCAGGTTCCTCTCATGTTGCTGTTATCATTTATGGTTATTTTATGTATTTCTTTAGCCTCACTCGTATTTACGAACCTGTCATCTGCAGTTCGTTAATCTAAAGTACTTACATCAGTGACACAGTCACTATATACGGAAGTTTTGTCATACATCCTCCTCTTATTTTCCTTAAATCAAAAAAGAAGAAAAAGAGAAGTCTAGTATCATGTGTGTTTCATGATCCACTGGCCAAATAAAAATGCTTTTGCCTCGCGCGACTCTCTCTCTTTCTCTCTCTCCATCTTAAGTCCAGTTGATTCGCTATGCCCAAAAACAGCTATTACATTTATTTTTCAAGAGCTATGACATTCACGTCACACACGAACAACATCCGGTATGCATACAGACTATCAAGTGGTTCTGGTCAGTAGTTTTACGGGAGACACACACACACTTACACATTACACACGAAGTCACACCATCAGTCTGAGAGCGGAGCACAGATAAGCAATTACAATCTTATTTGCATATTCTTCTGCACTTATTATAAAGACGAAGAGGGGGAGACTCTTATAATGAATGCATTTTTGTAAATCTGTGCTAATATTCTCGCCAAGCATTGCATAAGTAGAGATATTTAGCTTCTTCAAGTGACACAGAATTACAGTTTCATTTTCAATGAAACAACGCATTGCTTTCTTTCTTGTAAGTAAGAAAATTGTAACGGCTTAACAAGTATTCAGATTAGTAAGCAAGCAAGCACACTTGTAACTAAATATTTTTTTTAAAAGAAATCTTCCAACACTACGTTTGAGACGGCTGCTGGACCAGATTAGCTACTTATTGACTTTCCTTTCTTGATTTTTCTTTTAGAAGAAGATTTTACTCCTTTATAAACTCATTCAATTTGTTTTAATAACTCTTAACTGACATTCGAAGTTTAATACCTTATTTAATTAACTCTTTTCATCTTGATAATCAACACTCTTAATACCAACCACGACGTTTATTTAAGGAATGTTAATTGGGCACATTTAATTGCTAAAGAGTAGTTTACCTACAAAGTTTGGAAGAATAACGTTCATTCATTACATCCCTTTTCTCTCCTTCTTTTTTCACGTTGTTCCTTTTTCTCAAATGTTTAAACGATTTTCACCAATTTTAACCTTCTTGTTTTCACATTGCAACTTGTTGCTCTTAAAAAAAAACTTTCACATCTGCGTGCGTTTGGTTTTTCTTTCTTTCTCTCTAGCTGTCAACCTAAATCTTGTTTCGGCTTTTGATGGATGACATCAACGTGAGAGAAGCTGTTAGTTCATCATCTAAATTAGACCATCATCTCCTTGATTTAATGGGAAAAGAAGCTTTTTTTCCAAAAGAATTTCCCTTTTCATGGACCACTTATTTTCGAAAAAATAAAAAGGATGTGATTCCAGAAAAAAAAGAAAGAATGAATTTTAAATAGAAGTTCCTATCAGTAATTATGTTGAAATAATATATACCAAAAGTGGAAGCCAAAAGGCCATAAATAAATTCAATTTACCAAGGTGGAAGTGCAAGAAGGATCTGTAAGTCAAATTTTTGACAGAAGGAGGTCTCTGATGAATTTTCCTCTGAACATGTGTAAAGCAAGTTGCTCTCTACGTGCGTATGTGTTGTTTCCATATTAAAATATATAGACTTCCAATTCAACCAGGAAACAGTTATTTTTTAAAACTAAACGTTCTACTGGACAACTACTGTACATAGATATATCAAAAGACAGATTTACGTCACCTTTGAAGAAGTTGATATTTTTTTAGGTTTCGTTCCAATAGAGGAAAAGAACAGTAGTTACAGGTTCTCATAACCTCCGATGTTAAGAGAAACTAAGTCAAAATAACCCTTTTCCGCTTTTCTCTTTGAATATAATGAGAGAGAGTAACCCTTCTCCATCAAAACTACGTACAAGGAACTACCGAAATGACCTTTCGATTACAGTAATTCAAGACAGTCAGATTTAGAGTGCGTGTTAAAAGGCATAAAATCATTGTTTTGATTCGTTTTAAGACAGTGCCTACCCTATCAGCAAAATTCGTCGGGCGAAAGTTGGGCCAACCGCGAAATGGTTGGGATACGGTTGGCCCTACCCCGGCCCGACGAAGCTTGCTGATAGGGTAGTTGTAAAGTTTCGGGTCATTGATGAACGCGATGTCTGAATTAAGTCGACATGTTTTCGATAGGTTGCAGCAGTGTATTTGCCTATCTATGAATATTAATTCTAAAGTTGACTTGATTTATGTTTTACCAAAATGTGACTTATATTTGCTCTTTTGATGGACGAATCGTCATTGTTATTCGTTATAACATCGTTCAGGCTTATGCCCATGTTCTCATAGTCCTTTTGTTAATGAAGTACTTAACCTAACATGATAAATATTGCTAATTACATCCCCAGTTTCTTCTCCAAATTCATTATTTTTCTACTTGTAAAAGTATTTTCTTGTGAAGTGACTATCAGCGCGAAGAAGATACAAGATTGAGAGAAAAGTATATAATATGTGTGTTACACCCCTGACTCCAAATACTTTTATAATGAAATACTTTGCCTAAAACAGTCCAAAGAACACCATTTGGATATAATTACACAACTATCTGCTTACACATTGTAATGTGATTTAAAAGATATATTTTTGAATAAAGATTTCAACTATAACCTTCATATTAACATAATTCGGTTAACATTGCCCCTTTTTATACGGAATACTATGTTAAAAGGAACAAAGTCACATTTTTTTAAAGGAACGAAGATTTGAAATTTTGCCATAAATCACAAAACTTTGAGTTTTTGAATACGTAGTAGGATTGTGACACAATATCTTCATTGGACTCTTAACAGGACCAGAAAAGTGATACTTCATTTTATAGAATACAATTTTAGTGGAAATGTTTTTTTCACTCTCCTGAAAACTTGTTTTTCTTGATTTAGATCCTTTTAATATTGGAGAATTGAATTATTCATTATAACAAGTTAAGAATGTTTTAAACTTTGTGATACAAATAGATTAGTGACAAGGAGAAATAATTACACAATATTCTTCACCCTTTAAAAGTAAAATGGAAAGAAACTAATCATTTTCTGAAAGGAGATTGCAAATCTTACTTTACTGAACACCCTAATATTCTGCGATTTTGATCTTGCGTGAACTTTAGAAACAAAAACTAAAATGACGATAAGAAGAGAGGATATTTAGATTTGGATCTCAAATTCGATACAATAGTAGAAGCTAAGTGTGACGCCATTTTCTAGTTTCCCAGGTCTGAATACTGAAACTTATTTGATCTCTCAAACACGATATCATGAATATGAGTATAATATAGAATACAGTTTCTGAATACATCCATATAGTGCTGCGTTAATGCAAAACTTTGCTTTTAAAACTACGAAGAACCTTGCAAGAATGATAAAAAGATAGTTCTCATAATTTTAGGTGGTTTTTCTTTTACTTTATTTTACTATGTCAAACCAACATACATATTTTACTATGTCTATGCCTAATAAACCTCTCAATAGCTAAGAAACTCTGATGGCCCCACTGCTAAAGGTCGATAGGAACATGCTGTAAGAGCTGTACTTGCCGAGAAAGTCCTGTTTTTATATATTTATTTTCTTTTTGCAAAGTAAGATTTTTAATTACAATCACGGTATTTCGAAGTAAACAAGACTCTCGTTTAACCGAATCGCGATTAACCCAAATTTTCGGACGCAGTAACAAAAATAAAATATTGATTTTAGCAGTTTGCACATGCTAAATTTGATTTATATTCTTAATTATGAACGAATTATCAGAAATATCTTTGCAATGTTCAGTAAATATACAGTACAATAATTATATTATAGTACTACTACATTATTTCATTGTAGTAGCAGGCCTATGTTTAAAAAAATGTTTAGTTTACTTTAAAATATACCATGTAGTTGTTCTTTTAACATGTAGTATAGTACACAACTATAAAGTATGTAAATCATTATATTTCTGGTTTAACCAAATTTTCGTGTAACCTAATCACCCTTGGTCTCATTATATTTGGTTAAACGAGACTTTAGTGCATACATAATGCAAAACTAAGTTTTGTTTAATAGACTTTAAGATATTTTTCTTATTAACACTACTGAAACTAAGTTTAATTTTGTAAATCCCAAGTAGGGCTTTGCTTTCTGCAGTTGTTTGACAACAATGAGGTGTCCAGATCTGGGAAAATCTCCCATTTCTTGAGCACCAGTAAATTCACAAACCTGCTCCCGGACAGTACTGTAAACAAGGGCATTGTTCCCACCTCATCAACATCCCTCAATTGACGATTAATATCGACGTTTTTTCCACCATTAGATGATAACATAACACGGCACGCTGCCCCTCCACAGCGAAATCGAACGTTTCAGGAAAGTGTGAAAAACATCTCTTCTTCAAGGACAAACAAAAACTTAGAACATTGAAGATTAAACTCTTCCACAATTAAAAAAAAATGTCTAAAGGTACTTCAGACAATACGATATTTATCTTCTTACTTTGTTTTTAATAAGGTCGAAACGAAATGGACTTTTGGCGTGCATCATGTACACTTAACAGAAAAAAAATGTGGCTTTCAATTCCCGCTGGTTATGCAACCCAACTTACGTGTTTTTATCGTGTAATTGTTTCAGGTAAAGTGCTCACCCTTTTTCCTTATTCTCATAGATTAAATGACAGAAGAATCAGATGTTACAACCTGAAATAGATGATACGGGCGGAAATTTAAACGTATACAAACAGAAACTAAGAGTGACGGATATCAGTAAGACATGAGGTGGAGAAGGAAATTTATGTAGAGAGAATAGAGAGAGGAAAGGAGAGAGAGGAGCGAGGGAAAGAACCAGTAGAAATTTAAGGGAGAAATAAGCGGCTAAAATTAAAAGTAATATGTTCCCGGAACTCGAAGAGTAAGCGACTCTCATAGTATTTTGGTCAAACAATTCAATTATGCAGCCTGATGATTTTGAAACTCATTCCTACGCTTTTAAACTTCCGTCCAAAAATTATCGCCAGATTAAAATTTGGTAGGTTCCACTTGGTATGAAAAATAGTAATAAAAATGACACCAGACAAGAAGCAAAGTAGAAGGCTCAGATTTAAATGTGAGAACATATTTTTTATTCGATGAAAATCTCCTTGCTCTAATTTTATCAGTATGGACTTCCTATGCGAAATTAATAAATTGCTAATTTCTTTTCTTGTTTTCTGAGTAATATCTTTAATTGTACCAGGATATATTTTTTTTCATGAAAAATATAAAATCAGAAAGAAAACACTAATTTTGAAAAACTAACTTCATTTTGACATAACCAGAAATTTTCTAGCGATAATATTTACCTTCAAAAACTTTTGGGATAAACACTACTATTACAAACGTTCTTTGTCTCCTAAATTTTAATAATTTGAAAAAAATAGACTCACCTGTTCCCTTTTTACGTCTTAAAATATTATTAACTAGAAGAGCCTTTACCCTTTATTACACAGGGTGCGCCACATGAAACCGTCATGTCTTTCGATCACGCTCAGAAATGAGGATTTGTTTTTCTAAACGCGACGATACGAGCTCAGCGATGATTGGATGTTGGAGGACAACAATTCCAATAATTGTTATGAGAGATATAATTTGACATCTTATCATTATTTCAATACGTGTAGTATACATATCTGTGCATAGACTAACAGGCGTACTAGTTTTATACTATGTGACTCATCCCGTAAAAGAGGGGCCTTAGTTTGTGGTAGATAATACCTCATTCTTGAAACTTTATTAAGACGGTTGTTTTAAGACCTGTCATAAGTCATAAGAGAGAAAAACAGGTTATTTATGTTAGTCATATAATTTGTAACTCTTCAAAATAATGTTTAAAATAAAATGGAGTTTGTATAACGCAAAATAACATAAACTTTATATTATTTAAAACATCCTAGCTTCACGCTACCAGACAGTTGTTAAAGTGCATCTTTTCTGCTATTTGCTTATGCAATGCTTGCGTAGAAGACAAGCTGTGAAGCTGTATATTTTTTTTCTTCAAGTATCAAGATCTTGAACCTCTTGTTGCTTGTCAAGTTGCATTCTTAGTTCTTGTTGTTGTTGTCATACTTAAAATGAAACATCTCACGGAATCTGAGAAGTTGAATATGTAATTCTGAGAGAAGCAATTTGTTAGGTAAGCCAACAAAATGTTCTGTGTACGCTAAATTACTTCGACACAAATAATTGTAGTCGTTTACGGTTAACTTAGTATAGCGTAAAGAGGTGGTACAACTTCAATCCTATAAGAAACATCTTTAATTGTGCACTTTAAATAAAAAAAATCTTATATTTTGCATTCCAGAGGTAAAAAAAAAGTCACTAGTGTCATGAATAAAATGTTTTTCTTTTGTTCTTTTACACTCTTACATAAACAAGAGTTACATTCATAATAAAATGTGGTTGTACAACTTTGCAAGTGAATGAACATTGAGCTTAACATAAAAGAAAATTATTTTAAAACAAAAAAAAGAAGGAAAGCAAGAAAAATACTGTATTTCTACTTCTTTTTAACCTACTTCCTTCAATGGTACTTACTTTACTCTATGTGTGTAAGTGGGTACTCTTGAAGTGAGAAAATGAATAACATAAGCCCTTGCACTAAATTACGCTCACTGAATATTTTGGATGAAAGATTGACTCTGCCAGATTGAAGAGTGATGACTAGTTTTATTTTATTGACCAAATGTAAAGATTAGACCCCTTGTTTTCTTTATATCTATAACAGACTCTCAAGTACTTACATTCCAGTGTCGATAGTTCTTTCCACCGAGGATACAGTTCTTCTTCGGTGTTTGCGTCCTCAGATAGATTCAACTAGACTTCATAACCTTGGCTTACAACTGTCCTTGTACTGCATCTTCTTCTTCACCTGCTGGTTTCCTCACATTTCTCAAACATTACAAACCTTCTCCTTCCTTCTCATATTTCATTCAATCCTCCTTTCATCAATAATTACTCTCTGTAAACAGTACTTTCTTGGGATGTGGCAAAATCCAACTTATCTTCGGTTTTTGGTATGGTTTTCATGACGGGTTTCATCTCTCCTAACTTATTCGTCCATTTGATATTAGAGTTATTTATTGTAATTTCGAAGTGAAGCTCCTAACCTCCGAATGGCATTTTTCTTTACTATAGTTGGTATTTTCATTAGAGCCTTCATTTTATCTGCACACAGTATATAAGTTCTTCTTTTTCCCATTAAAAAAAAAATACTTATATGAAGCTGCTAAATTGAAAAAATATCTGGATACATGAATAGTAAATGGTTTGTTGAATGTAAAACTTTGTTAAATGCGTGAAGTTATGTCTTTAACTGTTACTCTGTCCGTGAGAGATGGAAGAGGAAGCAGTAACAATGGTCTCAAATCAACATACTAAGCAGGATTTTAAACTTGTGACTTTACAGTGCCGATCAATGAGCCTTGCCAATAGACAAAGAATTCAAAAGGTTAGAACGTGTTTCTTCACACT
>JAGDQP010074900.1:0-10220 GCA_022664845.1 Lepisma saccharinum | reverse complement strand
ATTGAGAACTTTAATATTCAGAGCTTAGAACAAAGGCGCAACATTGCTGATCTGTTATTTCTTCAAAAAAATGTTCAAAATAAGTTAGATTGTATGGATTTAGTTTCGACATTACAGTTTCGTGTCCCATCATCTAAAACTCGCGTTAATAATACTGGTCTCTTCCACTGTAAAAAGGCAAGAACCAATATCTTGATGAGGTCACCAATCTGGAGAATTTGTACTTGATATAACTAACTCTGTACAGTTCACAATGATCTGGACGTATGCTATATGTCGCCTAAAGAATTTAGAGATGCAATTGTCAATAAAGTCTGTACATATACTTTGTAAAGCTCAACACTATAATTAGGCCATTGCTTATTGTGTTGTCACTAAATAAAATAAAATAAAAAATAAAAATAATAAAGTGAAGTAATATATTTGTAATTTTTGCATTCCAATTTATCCCCTTCTTTCAATATTGGGCAAATTGTCTCTATCTTCCAGCTCTCTGATATTTTTTTCTTTTTCACATACCAAACAACTTACTTTATGCATTGAATATAGTATTGCTTTCCCATCATATTTTATTATCTGCATCTGGTACCCTATTATTTCTTTGTTTTTATGCTTTCCTCTACTTACTGTCATGTGGGTAATTGTCTATACTCACTTTTCTCTTTCTTTCCTAACCCTATTCAATGCGATCTTGTCCTCTTCTGTTAAGAGTTCTTCGTTTGTCTGTTCTTTTTCTACCAAAATTTCTCTGACACGTTCAGTCCATCTTTTCATAATCACTTTTTCTCTTTACTTAGTTCTACATTCATTTACTCTAGATTGATTTTTATTTCATCCACTCCCTTTCTTCTTTCGTGTTTGTTTAGTTGATCTTCGAACTGCTCCTTATTCTTCTTTGTCTTTTCTAATTTGATGTTATTTTTGGTCTTTAAGCATCTGAGGCTCAGTTCGTTCTTTTTATTGTTTTCTTCTTGCATATTCCATGTGCCTTCCTTCTCAATTCTTTGTATATTGTGTTTTCCTTTGTATCATCTTTTCTTTAGATTACTTTTTTCTTCTTTGATTGCCGCTCACGCTTCGTCCAACCAGCCTTTATATTTTATCCCGTTCCTTTCTCGAATCAACTCTTCTGCTACTTACTTCTTTTAGCACACATTATATTTTCATCGATTCTTATGTTTCATTTATCATCGATCTCTTCCTTTATTCTATGAGCACTGTAGAATTCTCGTTCTATCTTCTTTCGGCATTCTTTCCTTTTCATTGTCTATTGATTCAACTTGCTGATATCACATATTCTCCTTTTGCTTTTGTGTTGTCCCTGAATACCTTCTATTCATTCTCGGTCTTCACCAAAAAGTGATCAGTATCATAATTTGGCCCTTCGCAACGTCATACATCTGTGGTCGATGAGGCATGTCTTCGTCAAACGAGTATATGATCTATGTGATTCACTTCTTATCCCAAGATTTTCCGTGTACGTGTTTATGTCGAAGTGTCACTATTCAATTCTTCTATACGAACTATACTAACACCTCACGGGTTATGAATTCTGTGGTCCTGATATACGATTAGTTGAAATATTAGCGAAAGGCGATCTAGGATAAATAGATTAGATCAAGCATGTCGAGAGCATGATATTGCTCATAAGAACATAGAGCTGATCAAGACTTGGAGCTCTTGATAGAGTTGTTAGCAAAGATGCTGGTTTAGGTGAAAAATGGCTTCATTAGGAGTAGCAATGGCGATGAATACAAAACGAAAAATGGGTTGGGGGCTATAATATTTGCCTTGGGGGAAAACACTCACTCTACGGAGTTGCATTCTTCTTTAAGTTCGTATATAATATAGTTTTTATTTATGATGAAGGCCAAAGGTGTAGCATTTCATATTCCATCACATGCATTAAAATCATTAAACATTAATGACATTTTAAATAAATCATAACTTGCAAAGATGCTTGAATAAGGGACAAAATGAGGGTTTAACATTAAGTCTAGCGCAGTTAAAGAAACTTCGTAATCAACCAAAAACTGGTGGTTTCATATTTACAATTCCTGCGATTCTTGCTGCATTAGGAGCTGTTGGTAGTCTTGCAGAGGGTTCAGGAGTAGTAACAGATGCAAAGAAAAATAAGCAAGAGCTAGAAGAACAAAAACGACACAATGAAGTTATGGAATCATCAGTTCTAGCTAGACGTAAAGGTCTTAAAAGGGAACAGAGAAAGAAGAAGCTAATAGTAAAAAAAGGCACTCACCAATTATGATATCGAACGTATAGCTAAAGAATTAAGTATAAAACATTTTAGAGGTGTATTCATGTCGGATAATCTTCCATCTACACCACCAGTGAAACAAGAATGTGCTGTTGTTAACTAAGTTAAATCAATTAATACTGGAATGCATTGGATATGTTATTGGTACGAAAATAATAAAGCATACAGGTTCGATTTATTTGTAGGAGTGTCTCCCAACTCTTTAATTGAATATTTGAGACCTAGTAATACAATAAAGGAATATAATAGTGATCGAATTCAACATTTTGATGATGTGATTTGTGGTCATTTGTGAAATAACCTATTAAAGTTCTTATCTGATGGATATAATTTTCGTCAAGCTATTGAAAGATTGCAACTTTATTACTTAATGAATGATGCATGAAAATGTTTAAGTATTAAATAGTCTTTTGTTTAAAATGGTTGTGATGTATCTATCACGGACCACACCAAAGCTTTGATTGAATCTTCATAATGAGACTGATAATCAAAATTATAAGTTGAAGGTGGGACTGATTGGATTGTATAGCATGTATTTAATACCAAATGTAACTAAAAATAATAGTACCTACTTCTATAAAGGAGAGAAACATGATATTCCACCGGGCCTATTTAATGCATCAACATTAGAAACAACACTACCAAAAGAGGTGCTTCTAAATGAAAATCGTGTGACGTATCGCATGGAAGTTACACCATTTGCACAAAACTTAATGTTGGAACCATTGGTAAGTTTGGTTAACCGCAAGTGGCAGGGCAACTGGCTGCCTGACCGAAGGTCTACAATATACATATCCATGTGTAGATATTTTGATTCTTTTCATAAGCTTAAAATAATGTATGAATGTGTTCAATAGAATCTGGTTCGAAAAGAGAATGGCAGGTTGTCTCAGAATGCAAGTCTCGCTGAGTCTTGGAAAAAAAAAAGTATGTGAAATTTGTTCATGCTTTTCTGTTCTTTTTCATGTTTTTTATACATGAAGTATTTCATGCTTTACGCTACAGATAATCAATATAATCAGCAGGATTGGAGTTAATTAATTCATCCCCATTCATACATTCATCCCCCTTTCACACATTCATCCCCATTTACTACTGTTTTGTTTTCCTGCAGCCATACGAGGCAAATAATGGGACTATTTATGCATTCACTGCCACATTGCTATACTTCCTATATCTTCGCCTGACAAACATAAGGAATTAACTAAGGACATATTGACGGAGTTATTTCGTGTAGTTTGTAATAAAATACTAATAAACCAAGAGGAAACTGAAGAAATGTTTTGAATTATAGAAAGAATTTAAGTTCCTAGAGATAATACAACTTCGAAGACATCTTTACAGTAAACTGAAAAACTATGAATTCTTACCTAACTATACTCCCATCCCGTAAACAATACGTTAATTTCTAGTTACGGTATTGTTCAAAGATATCTATTTTTTATCATAATTATCGTCCGCAAAAATCCATTATATTTAGCTCGAAATCCCGGGAAATTACCTACTTCTATTCAAGGACAGAGATGTATGTATGTTTGCGTTTACTAGTACATCGTATAAAAACTCGGGGGCATTGCTCCCTCATGGCCCGGGCTCCAAGTCTCGGCTCACCCTATACTGTGAAAATTTACACAGATACAGAGAGTGTAACAAAAAAAAAATTTTTATATGCATATTTAATAATAGTTGTATAAGTTCATAATGAATATTTTGTAAACAAGCAATTACACACATGTTTCTTCTAATAGGGTTGTTGCAACATGTCTGTTGCAACAGGTCTCTGAGAAAAATTATTACAAATTACCGTAGAACATAAATCATAACGTAGCCACGTCCAGCGGCTGTCCCGCGCTTTTTTGAAAGTATATTAATACCTATCGGCACAGAACAGTATGGGGGGGGGTATTTGAAAAACTGAATTTTAAAATAGGGGAGGAACTGAGTTTTTTGGTTACACGGTATGTTTCGATTGTGTCGAATATCTATACTCAAAGCTAGATGCGGATACGTCGAACTGAATGAAAGTAGTAAATATTTAATTTTTGAAATTGATTGCGGCCTGAGCCTTCGATGCCTGAAGGCCATAAATAAAATCCATTTTAAATTAATTAGCAACACCGTGAACTGAACTGTATATTCAATATTTGATTAATAACACCTGTAAACATGAATGAATGTTCTGGTGATTCTAGCGCCATCAGAACAAAATGCATTCGTATCTGAAACAAGCTGTACACAGGGCTGGAATGGTAAGATTTTTGGGGGGTACACGCTGCTCAATAAAAATCCGGATTTGGGAACACGTTCCTTTATATTTATGCACTGAGGTGGGTACACGCTGTGATTTATACTATTAGGTGGGTACACGGCGTGTACCCGCGTATACCCTCCATTCCACCCCTGGCTGTACATATTTTCAATATTTTTATACAATTAGTATTATAACAACATTGGTAGGACCTAAATATGTTTCTACTGGTTTTTTAACTTTATGACAATAGGAAGTCAGTGTATCCCATGCTCATCGTACGTAAAAACTAGATGTCGCTATTGTTTTCTCCCATTTCTATTATTCAATTTGTTGAATTGGAAATTCAAAAGTATATAAAAGACAAAGCTGGACATTCCTTTTTTTTTTATTATTCTTTTATTCTATTTTGTAGATTCAAGAGAAATGACAGAGTACTTTTTTTAAAAAAAAAATCAGAATAAAACTTCGGTTTACAACTTTGAATGTGCCTAGTCGATAAAAATGCATGAGTACATATTTTTCTACCCCTAGACACTGAAAGAACTTCAATAACGGTCATTCTCTGTAGGCCAATACGAACTGCAGACGGAAACGACATCACAGATTGGACTACAACACCATGGGGAAATAGCTCATCCATGGAGACGGGCCCTATTCTCCCTCACACACACACACTCTCTCTCTCTCTTTCACAAATCTCTCTCCCAGCTTTTTCAAACCCCAATGTACCAAAAAAATATACAATAACATGAAACTCAACTCTCCCCATGGAAATATAGCAGAAAAGCACTGAAATGTATACTGCAATCTCTTGCTTCCTGTCTACATCGACACGTTTGCGTTTTTATATTACTATTTTGTGCTTTCTGTGATAGGCGCACTTTTCTATGTAGGATACAATTCAATTCTGTATTCATTATCAACAGATGTCCGTTCTGCTCCTACGAAGGAAAGTCGCGTGTGATTGTACTGAACGTTCGCACTCAAACTAATAATAATATACAATAAATAGCTTATTTTAGTGGATAATAGATCGAATGCGTTTAAATGTCCAAAATGTCTTCTGCTACAGCGCTATAATCGTATTTTTCTAGTTCCTGCTATATAAAGATAACAGCATTTTGATAAATATTCTCGACCGAAGAAAAAGTATTAAAAGAATTTAGTGGGATGACTAGAACCCTCGAACAGAATTAATTTTCATTGTTCTCTATGAAATTTCTTGTATGTCAACTCAGTAAATTTGGTGCGTAAATAGCTTCGTTCAATAGGCTCTTTCACTGCTTCAACATTCTAATCTTTCTTCTAGTTTTCATAGAGATACATCACAGTTGAGAGCTTCGGCTCTCCTCTCCCAACACGTCTGATCAGCGTGGGAGCAGTAGACCACCTCCTCCCTCCGGGAGAGGCCTCATCCAGTAGTGGATTGAATATGGCTGTGTATTATTATTATTATTATTATTATTATACATTCCTCTATTTTATTGTAGTCAGCACCTTCGGTGCCAAAACAGTATGTTAGAATTAATTTCGAAGCCCAAGAAATCATCGAACTATCACCGCTTATGTAAACAGCTTTCATAGCAAAAGAACGCTGTGCTCCAGTCCACGAGTTACAAAATATGTAGTACCATTGAGGGTAGTACCCATATCCCATCCGCCCGAGCCGAAGCAGCAAAATTAATGTTGCAAAATCGTCCGATTCACTGACGTAACACTTAAATTTAATCAAATAATAATAATAGCCTTCTGTTTATTGAATTTATTTTGCTATGTAGTATCTATCTGGTGAATTAATTTATTTATGGTCTTTTGGCACCTTTTTTTCAGGCCGGGTCCCGGAATTCGCTATGTGAAACTTAGGAAAACTCTGGAAAACCTGTCAGGATGGTCGGTTGTGAGGTTTGAATCCTCGTGCCTACTCAATGTACTCATGAGCGCCGACGTTGTTCTATTCAAGCTGTTTACAGTACTCTAGTAAATACTACTGCTGTTATTATTATTATTATACGTAATTGATGTGGTAACCGTCTGTAAGCCTTTCCCTTCATGAGGATATCATATGACCTTCATTAACACATCTCTTGTGTCTGCTCTCTTCGTGTTATTTTGCAGCGTAGTTTCTCCCCTGTCTTGGTTTTATCCCCCCCTTCCCCTACTCTCTGCTTTCTACTGCTACATAGCTATTTTTATCTTGTTTTTCTTCGTTTGTGTCTCATATTTTTTAATTTCTTTTGAACTTTTGTGTGTGTATTTATATCATTTATTTTCATTATCTTGCGTTTAAACGAACAGAGAAGCGTCTTAAGAGAACAAACATCATTCATTTTCCCAAGCCATTCTTCCTTCGTCTCTTCATCATTAGTCGTAATTTTCACTGTCCTTTTGTCATAGCAAATTTCAAAATAATTGTTCATTTCAGCCATTAGTTCATTTGGTCATGGGCAGATGGCTCTCTCTTATGCCAACAGCGCAGGTGGTTAATGGACTTATATTAACGGTTGACGACGTCCTTGGCTCCCCGGGAAGTAACAGCCAGAAACTTTCTTTATTGCACACTTTCAATTAATTACAATATTTTAACTCTCTCAGATAAATGTTACAGTTCCTTTCCATAAGATAGAAAGCCAATGTGGATAATATTTTTGTAGGGTCCACTTGATTAAATGGACCTATCTAGTAGTTTTAGAACGGCCCCGATTCTTCGTAATAGGTATATAAGAAGACCATTAAACTGTTTCAGAGATATACATATACTACATCACATGATTAGCGTCTTGAAATTCACACTGATTAGTCAGCGGAGGAGTTGGTGCTCTAACCGCCCGTTGCACTTCATCACGTACATTCTAATTGGATTGAGATTAGGGGAACGGACTGGCCACTGAAGTAATATGAACTCACTGGAACCACTCTATTGTAATAAGAGATGTGTGACGGTTCGTGCTGGAGAAGGTCGTCTCCGCCTGAAAACGCCAGTTGCTTCAATGAGTGCACGTTGTCACAAATGAGATTTTCGTAATCTCTGGTATCCATATTTTCGTCTATAGATAATAAGGATTCCAATGCATGCCAACCGAACAGTTCTCACTTGATTACACTTTCATCATCACGTGCGGTGCGTACACTTTGTGTCCATGGACTTATACTGTTTTAGTTACATGCAGATCATCTCGTTGTACAAAGTAAATTTCGATTTATCGAACAATAGGACGTCTCTTGCACTGATCAATGACCCGAATTCGATGTTCGTTGTCATTTCGTATGACAACGTGAGACCAATGCGGGCGACATTTCGTATTACTGGCTGTTTACGTGAGACCAATGGAATACTTTATATGCACAGAGGTTGGCCGAGGTTCTGACAACTCAGTGGTCTAGCTACTTAGCTGGCAACTGGGAAATCTGGTTTGGATTTTATAACTCTATGGGTTTCGATTTCCGTCTAGAGCAGAAATGAATTTCTCCATTCTCAACAACTGATTCGAATTTGATTCTAAGGCGCTAGATAGTGTTTGTGTCGATAACTGGTTTCACCCTCTGGTGGCGTTTCTCTGAACTTTTTCAATAGTGTTAGCGCCAAAGTAAAGCAAGTGTTGCCAGGTGGTGTTATGTTTATGTTGTAGCTTTTTTTCTGTGTTTAGATCCACAAATGTTAAATCTACAAAATATAAGGGATAAGGGAGAGTGGGGAAGAGGAAATACAAGACCAGTTTGCAATTTTGTAATATATAAAATAATTATGACAAAAAGGAGATGGAAGGAAAGGGAAAGAGATAAATAAATAAATGTGAGTGTTCTATGAAGAAGAATGTAAATTCGTTTTTATGCCAGTCTTTAAAATGGATCGATGTTCTGAACTATTCTGACAAGGACTTTGAATTATTTATGAAACAGAAAATTATTTTTTGTTATGTTTCAAAGAGAGAAGAGAACATGATTACCATCTTTAAATAGTAAACAAGAACACACACATTCAGTCCTTTCCTTTTTCATTTATGCATGTAAACATGCATTCATCCTTACATGCTACACAGAGAATATATTACAAGACCACACATACGTTTCTTTAACACTAAAACAGATCCTTCTTCGAAGTTTCCATTCGGATTTTTATCTGTCTTTTTTTTTTAAAGGGTCATGTTGTTTCTTCTCCCCATCGTCCTTTTCATCGATTATCTATGTTCTGGAGTTTGAAAACCTCTTTAATGGTAGTCAGTGAAGGTCTTGTAATTGAAGCTTCTTCGGTATTGACGACAGGTGAATGAGTTTCGGTCGTAGCCTCTGTACTAAAGATTCAGTGAACTCTTCAGAAGTGAAGGGTGTCCCTCAAAGGACAGAAAAATACTTCGTTCTATTGTTCCCTGTACATTTTTAAAAAAATGACATCGTTCTAACGTTGATTTCTTAGTCAAAAGCTGCTGACCACCCTGACTGACGTTTTTCCAGGATTTATCCTCCCAGGCAAAATGATAATAATAACACAGAACCAAGATAAGTAGCACTTTTGCTCATAGCGTATGGTATTACGGCTTCACACAACTCCTTTGTTAGAGATTTTACAGAAAACTGGTGTTGAATGGTTCTGTGCTGTTGAGATTTGATATGAAAGATTAAATACAATCCGCTTGATGAAGATTTGTCTCTACTTTGACTTATTTCCCTTACGTCCACCTTCTATCAGTCTTAATTTAACTCTTATTGGACTACAGAATCTCTTATGCTCTTTCTATTGGCCTCCATAAGTTTGACCTTTTTCTACCATGACGCTTTTACCAGGATCATATATAAAATTGAATTTAATTGATTTATAGCCTTCAGGTATCTATGACTCTCGCAAAAGGGGAAAGATCCGAGAGGAAGTCGGCCAAGATACCACACCGCCATTGCCTGGTGTCACTAAGGAAAGACCTAAGTCAGAATGGTCGGCTGCTGGTATCGAAACCAGGACCTCCCGAATGCGAAGCCAACACTCTACCAACTGATGATCATATCCAGAAGTTGCGTATAAGGATATTCCTAGAAAGATATGAAAATAGATTTGAAGAAGTAAGAGGATACTCAATGATTGGAATAACCCACCTATATCATTCAAGGTAAATATAAAAAAGGTAAAGCTATCTATCCCCTGTGCGATACGCATGCGCTGTGAATGGCGCATGTGTAGGTAGCGCTTCACATATTCTCGACCTACGGTACCTTCCCAAGGCGCCCAGGAATACCGAGGCTGAGTGCACTTCAGAGAGCACCAAGCATGAAAACACTACGAGAAAAGTATCTAGTGTCCTGGCTGGGATTTGAACCCGAACCGTTCGATTCGTAGTCAAACGCGTTACCGCCTGAGCCACGGCGACTCATCTCCTACATCATTACATGTAATAATAATAATAATAATAATAAGAAGAAGAAGAATATCTACTACAGAAACCTACAACTTTACTCAAAATGTCGTACAAATGAAAAGGTAAAACGAATACTAGGCTTATAAAATAATATCGGAATATCTTCAGCTACAGGATGCTGAACCACCTAATTATAGTAAAAAAAAAAATACAAATAAAATAAAGATACTACAAAAGCAACTGTAAAGAATACATTTTAGTATTACGCAATTATATACTAATGATAAATACAAGAATGAAGACAAAGTAATATTGAGAAAAGCAATATCTGCTAGTATGAACCAGCTACTAC
>JAGDQP010074899.1:0-10220 GCA_022664845.1 Lepisma saccharinum | reverse complement strand
CGAGAACATCTGTATAATATTCGCCGCCAGGAAAGCTTCAATTCTTATAGCACTTTAAATATTTTCTCTTTAAATCAAACTGCATTCAAGTCGCCATGCAATCATACGAACGAAATGGAATGAAATAAAAAGTGTACTTGATTTTCCTTTAAAACTTACTTGCGAATAAATAAGGGGAGTTGTTACAAAAAAATTGGAGCCCGATAGAAGAAATCTGAGTTCAGATTCAGAAACAGCGCGTCGAAATAATTAAGAAACAGTCAACATTGTGCATTTAACAAAACCTTTGTTGACAGCAGGCGAAACAAAGCAAAGAAAAACATTATGTGCCGAACATTATGTCACGGTGCTGTTTATTGCAATGAGTATGTTTAAATTTACAGCGTTTTCGTCGCGACACGAGATATGATACTTGTAACTAAGCTGAACATTTCTGTGTTCAAATAATTTTCAGTATAAAGGAAATTTGCAAATACATCTGTGGTATCTGGGATAAATTTTGCAACCAAAACTGTGAAAGCTACATCCAACTATTCGTATTTAGTTTTAGAATTATTGTTAGTATTCCTGTAAGTACAACAGTGGATGAAAGAAGCTTGTTCGGTACGAATTGTATATTCTACGACAGGATATTCTCTGAACACACGGAGAGACCTATGGGTCATGTGTATCATGTGTTCGAGTTGAGCACATAAAGAATGCGCTGGTGCAGAAAAGTAGGACTTTCTGTAACGTCTGTAAATATACATTTATCATCACTCTTGAACATTATTTTGTACTATTAAAATTTCTTCTTAATTATTTAAGGTAACTTTAAAGGGTAGCCCATATTTAGACAAGTGTTTCAAAAGCCAAGATTATGACACCTCCGTAAAATGTGTGTTTAATATCATAGTCATTGACTTCTAAGCTAAATTTGCAAGTGCATTATAAAGTAAACATATCTCAGACATATTTGCAGTTGTTGTTTAATACATTCCTTGGAACATTTTGGAGATATTCGAAAAATAAATATGGTAGCCCGTATTTGGACCTTCTCCTCTATACTAGGTACAGAGAATTGGGAGTTCAGTGGTGGTGTAGTGGAGAGCATATCCAACCTGCAAGTGGTAAATCCTGGTTCGAGTCTCGCTAACGACTACTGTTGATTTTACTGTGTTAATTTTAGTGCCAATATACTGTATGTTTAGTGAGCTAACTAGCTTATTTGGGTAACTAATCTAATTGTGTTAAGTGCAAGCGTTACGACAATCAAAATTTCAATCAAATTGATTAACTAAGTTACGGCTTATAATTGTTTTTAAAATGTGTGATTGAATTCAGCTCGAGATAAGGTAATTCTTTTTTTAAAGTGAAGCTGTGTTTCTATCTGCTATCTTTCACTGAGGAGAGTATTTTACATCTCCAGGGAGTATTTTTCATCTCTCCGGGAAAGAGGGGGTTGAAGACAAGGTCTTGCTCTTGCTAGTCATTGAAATGTTATTGTTAGAGAACGTTTCAGGTAGTATTTTGAATGCTCCTGGGCTGAATGTTAACTCGGTCGCTCATCTGAAAGAAACACTAACAGTCATAGCAATTTACTATTTAATTAAAATGTCAAACTATGAATGAAGAAACTGAATTCAAGTTTCAAACATTTAGAAAGAACGGGATGGGGTGTCACGTTCATTTCTCTGCTAGGACGTCACATATCATTGCGTCGACATTTTTGGGAGGGCGTATCGTATAAACACTGTATAAATCTCATTCGTCCTATGACCTATTAAATTAGATATAGCAACAATTTTCCCTGCTTGAATACATAGTCTTTACAAAAACATAAAATTGGTGAAAGGAAGAATGACTTACTGATTCAATTTTCTTTCAAGAGGTGATATTTTTTGCCTTATTTTACAAAAGAAGAACGAGAAAATTAAATTAAACTTTGATTTAGAGAACAGTCACCGCTATTAATTCAATATGGATTGTTGGCTTTATGTGGAAGGGTTAGATCTCTTCCGAATTCAATCGTCCTCCGTTCCGTTCCGTTATGCTACGTACCGTTCACTAACATTAGGCAAACACATCCGAATTAAATCACTATTTAAAATTCTTACTACAGATCTGATCCTCCGTTCACTTGAATGCTCCGTTAAAAATGGAATTCGGATGACAAGGTGCATCCGACGGAGCAAAGGGTGCAAAATGGAGCATAAAGTGCCAATTTGAAAAAGCCCTTAGCTTTCTTTAGCGTTTATAGAAGGATATTACAATTAAAGGAGAGGCTAATTTGACAACCCAGAATCCGAACGTACTAACGTCAGTATGGTATGTAGGCCTAAAGCCAACATTTAAACGTTTGAGGAAAACTTAAAATGAAAGTGGTTAGCTTGTGAAACCAAGGTTTTACTTCTTTTTGTCTTGCTTAAATAATAATATACATTTAATAAAAAAATAGCATATTAATATTTAAATTGTGTAAAGAGTATGCTCCTAAATTCTGTCTATCCACTCCATGGATCTAACCATGTGTCCACACGAAGATGGCGGACTGATTTCGTTACGTTGATATTAAGTTGTTCTTACTTTGACCTACCTATTAATTCTAACATCCTTGGATAAGCCAATGACGCCACATGAAAGGCAACTTATTAGTTAGTGCTATAAACGTTGAGTTTCCCTAACCAAAACTAAAAGCTATTATCAACATTTTTTCTCTCGCTTTGTAAGTTGACTGAAGAAGCAAAGCGAGGAAACTGAGAGCAATGAGAAACCCGTTTTTCGCTTTGAAAGAGGTTTCTTATCTATTTGCGGTATATTATGAGGAATTTATCTGTAATTTGTTGTCATTTATGGTTCTTGAAAGGGGGAGAAATAATGAAGATGCTGAAAAACATTTACACTAGTACACACGCTTTTCGTAAGACTGCAAGAAAATTTACTGCAGTGCGGTGACTGAAAAAAATATATCTCTTCGTTCTTGGAATATCGTTTCTTCTCTCACTTGGTAGACAAAGAGAGAAAAGACCACAAGACAAAGGCATCCCCAGCAACTAACTATACAAGCCGTTAGAAAAAGGTTTCTTGGAACTGTGATAGAGGACACAGTGCATCTAACATAATGAAACAAAAAACAACAAATAGGGTGAAATAAATATGCGATGAACTCAAGAGGTTTAAATTATGCTGGTAACAAGCAGTTCCATTTCTTGTTCATACGAGAGAAAGACTGACGAATACTATAGCAATACAATATTCTGTAAAATATATTTCGCCGCCAAACTAGGGGCTTAAGATGTCCCGGGTCATGGAGTTACATGAGAGGAATAGAGATGCATGGTTGTGACTAGGTTTGACATTTGCAGAATAAATACTGAATGACTTTAATATTGAGGGCTCTTTCATTACTCAGATTTAACTGCAGCCATGGCCGTTTAAATAAAATGTTCTAAAGTATAAATATTCTAAAGTCGTCACGAATAATAATACTCTAAAGTACAATGTTTTTCAGACAAGTATCATATGACCTTGTAATACCAAAACAGGAGGACTGATACATAATTTTGTTTCGGTAAAAGACGCGAAAGCGGACCTTGTAAAGAAGGGCTTGACCCTTTTTATCAACATATTTTTACGCTCCGATGGTTCACAGTATTGGTATATTTTTGTACATTGGTTAAAATTAAAGGTAAGCTGTTTCTTTGGATCATTTGTATTCGTATTGTTCATTAATTTCATATTTTAGGTGTCACAAAGAAACAGCCTGCTTAATTTGTATTGAACTGTTTCAGTCTCAATGTATATACAATACTGTAGTTTCTAAAGCTTTTTTGTCACTTTTAAAATTTTTCTTAATTTGAAAATTTAAAGGGAATGTTCGGTTTACTTGGTTGCTTCAAGTTAGCCGTAACATAAAGAAAACAGCAGAGAATTGTGAATAGAAATTACGTCTTACCTAAACGCTGCATTGCTTTTGTTTATTACAAACCGGAAACTTTTATCTCCAGAGTGTAAAGTTCTTATTTTAGATTTAAAGACATATAAATGTTTCAAATTCCTATAAAGAATTTTTTATTATCAATAAAATTTGACTTAAAGTTAGTAGTCAATGTTTGTATATAACAGAAAATGAAAGTTGCTAATACTTCTGTTATATGGATCTACTAACCGCTTTTCATGATTTAGCCATCACATACAAGAGAACGATCTGCCGTTAATTTCCATGTGTCCAGTGTTATCTCTAGAAAGAGCAGATGGGTCAATTCCGATCAACAGTGAACACTTTTGAATTCCCACGTTCCATTGCGGGATGACGTAAGTTGTAAGATTTTGCGGAAACTTATTAATCCAAAGATCCATGTATGATTCGGCGAGCCCCTGACAGGTAAATCCAAATGACAGTAGCACTCTTAGTGTCAGGGGAACGCAACATCAAGCAAAATCGATATTCAGTATTTCGCATCGACATTTCAATGCACAAGATCGTTGCCTGTTACGTTTCAGTTATGTTTCAATGCATTAACGGGTCTCCTGTATATTTTTACTCCACCCGCATGCGTGTCTGCGGTTGCTAATTCCTCTTTCGCGAGAGGCATTGTGATGGCATGACTTGCCCCTGATTAGTTACGGTCAGGGCCGTCACACTTGAATAGGCAAATTGGGTTCCCTCTTGTCAAACACTAGAGGCATTACTGGGCGGTACTTTTCATCGACAAAAGAAAGCTATAAGGCGTTAGTATTTTCGTTACTCGTATTACATCTGTTAGGAAGAGCTATTATTTACAAAAATAATTTTAAAGTACAGAACTTAAAATCTCGAATTTAAAAGGTAAAATTTTAAAAAACTTGTTTTAGAACTTATTTGAATTATAGTTGAATTATAGATGTGAGATATAGTTGATGAAATATATTTCAATTTTTTTTTATATAGAAAGTGAGTATGTAGAATTAGAAAAGGAATGCCAAAATGTAATTACAGAATTTCACGGGTACATACTTTCCGTCGGTAGAGACTCGTTTGAAATACATAAATTATTACATGTGTCGTGATAATGTCCCAGGTTTTCTGGATTGTACAATAGGATAAATTCTTCCATGGCCAATCTTTACCAGGACTGTATTCGAAGGTATACATCGCATACCCTCTGATTAACCTTACAAGTTATCGTGTACCTTCTCGTATGATGCGTATACAATCTATTTTCTTTTCATGGAGCTACTCCATCATAATCACTTCGGTTCCCGAGGAACCGGAATCACCATCCAATTCCAGGAAATCGATTCACTGTAACTGGATGGTGATCCCGGTTTCTGTACTGAAAGCACTTTATATCCAGTGTAATAGTAACTCAATTGATGTGATAAAAACAGATATAGCCGGACATTAGGTAATGCATCATTAAACGTAAACAATCAAAGGTGGATCATGTAATATTATATTAAAAAGCTAAGATTGCACCTGCCATAAAATGCGTACAAAGGAACAACAACCAAGAATGTAACAGTCATGAAACCATCAATTAGCCATGATAACAGATTGTTATTTGTAATCGACATAACCTAATTCGTAACAACACAAATTAGAAAACGAAATTGCACTTCACGTAAATAATTTTCATTTCAAAAACAAAACCTTTTTGGAACACTTCCATTATACTCACTACAGTTCATTTAAACGAATCATATTACATTACATTAGTTCCGACTATTTAGAATCGTTCAAACACGGAAGAATCAATATAGTAAACAATATTTTCGTTAAAATTCATTTTTAGTATTTAAATTTTGTTTCATTGTGTTGTTTTCATCATAAATAAAATTATTTAGTTTCTTTACAACAATATATTTTTTTAAATATTAAAAACATAACAATAATAAATATTTAAATTCATAATTAACAATAGTATAATCACATTCTAAACAATCTTCTCATTAGAAAAACGTATTACTTTATGTTAACGTAAAAAGTCAGCGTTCGTGTTCGGGTGATATAATATTTTATTCTTTAAAAAAATCAAAATCAGGAAGAAATGATGGATGTTTTTAAGGAACATCTGATGTACCAAGTAGGGTTTTTGTTTCAAAGTTAAGTGAAAATGACGACCTTGCAAATTATATATTTCATAATAACTGTAATCGCGATAATATCGATTCTATTAATAAGTTCATTGATATTGTAACTCTCCACTGTTTGATGATTATCACATTAATTTACATTATGAGCTCAACGTGTTGTTAGTAATTATGTTAGGTATTTTAAGAAATTCTTTTCAATTTAATTTTACGTTTATTTTAATTATATTTTACATTAATTGGTGTTAAACTAAATTCGGTTTAGTTAGGTTTGATATCATAGCTATTAAGTTCAGATTACATTTGATAAAAATGCTTTCGAAGGAGGAACCGAAATCACCATACAGTTCCAGTGCTTCTATTCTAAAATTGATCGAATCGCTGGAAATGGATGGTGATTCCAGTTCCTCAGGAACCGAAGTTAATATAATGTAGCAGCACCACATTTTTTAATCACGAATGTTATTTCGAGGAGATACGCTACAAACATTATAAGATTCACCACGGAAAATGCGTTTATACATATCAGTAAACTTATTAAGAGGATCAACATTATCGCGTTCAATCTTATAACATACAATAATTAAGAAAACTGAAATTAGTAAGGTTAATTACAAAGGGTACCTGCCGATTCTAACTGTTGAGTGTTCCCTTCAGCCTTCTCCACAAACTTACAATACTATTTGTATGAACACTAGCTGTGAGGTCAACAAAGTGAACACTATGATAAACTGTTAGGAAAACTAAGATCCATTACTAATTATTTTCATACGTCCACATTGAATTATCTTCAATTGATTGCCTCTTTTTATTTGTGAAATATTAAAGAATCTCCATATACTCGTTGCTAAATAAATAATGTCATTGGTAGAGCACATTAAAAATAATTAACTTTTCTTTATGACACCAACGTCCATACTGAAGTTCAGAACAAGATCACCATTTTCACATAATTTGGAGATGAACCTCAACTTGGTACACCAGGTGTGCCATAAAAACGATCATTTGCTCTTCCAGATTTCGAAATTTGGTTTGCAATCATGTGCCTAGATTTATGACCAATATTAACTAACACTTGGAAACGTACATAAATAAAATATTAATCCCCTGAAACACGCACGTTAAACCGTTAGTTTGTAACACAATCAACTAATGTGAAGATTATTTAGAAAATGATAACATTGTTGTTAATTCTGAATTTAAATATTTCCAATTGTTATGCTTTTAAATATTTAAACTTATATTGTTAAAAAAATGAATTAAATTATTTCTGATGAAAATACAACAATTAAATTCTGTTTTTAAGGCTTTAAGATTCATCTTGAGATAATTGTTCTTCACTCTCTTGAAGAGCTTCCCTCATGAGTATCGTCTTTGCCTATTGTGACTTATCATTGTTGCATTTATCACCGGAATCACTGGAAAAATTATGGTCGTCTTATGCTAGGACAAGGTCACTAAAAGGTTCCTTGCAGGGCAGAAGGGGGGTGGGAATTATAGTTAAGATACTGGTAATAGCATATGGAACCTAGTTTAAAATCGACTAGTACAACCATTTCCTGGAGAGCTTCCTCTGGAAGACACCCTAGGCAAGCACTAAGCTTTGGCACTGCCACGGACTATGTATTAATAACTTTAACAGTCAGTTGAATTTTAATGCGACCAATTTTGTAAAGTAATTTTTGTTTATCCACGGAACAAAATTGAAGTATATCGGACTACAGCTGGATTTAGCCTGGTCTTGCCAGGTCTTTGGAAAGTTTTAGTGTGGCCCGGTCAGGCCGATATCCGCCCCTGCCTAAATGCACTTCACACACTGGTATATAGTGGCTGAAAATAAGTGACATCTATCAAAAGTAGTCGACTGAATTTAATGCATTCAATGTAATCCTTACTAACTCCCTACAATGTTTGATCTTCTAATACTAATATTAAATCAACCTTTTTACATTTTTCATTAATTACTATTGCGTTAGTTTTATGTTGGATTAGTTTAGATTACTTTAAACATTTCGTGCACCATTTAAATTACAAATTAAAGTGTGATTATTCGGTTAACCTTATCTTTCAAAATAAGTGGTTTTAAACAGTTCCAATTCACTGCTCCAAGTGTATGTGACTTGAATCTATAACATCACAGATTCCATTCACGTCTACTTGAAGCAGTGAATCGGAATTGTGAACCATATACGCGTTAAACTAATTTTGTTCCACATAAATTTACATTCATGCTTCCAACGATCCGGGGAGTATCTAAAGTGCAGTCTGTAAATTCTTTACTTTCTAAGGTGGCTTGCGACGATCAAAGATAACAATTTTGCATGTATCTTTCTCATAAACTGGAATGATCGTGGTCCTAAATTTATTAGCAAACTCTTTTATTAGGTATCTATGGCTCAGGTTGGAATGCGGTACGGGATAGGATACGGGAAGGAGCTGGCCGGGGCCCAAGTTGGAGGTGCCAATCCTGGTACTTGCCTGCTGATGAAATTGTGTCAGTTATCACGATCAAACTCCCGTTTTGAACAAAAACATACAGATTAAGGTCGGCCTTTGTTGCAGGCGCTCCAAATAGCGATGAATGGAATCTGTCTGAAATCACCCTTATTTGGAGCAGTGAATCGGAGCTAAAGAAAACCACTAAGAAGTTGGTAGCCGAATAGATTTCTGTACGACTGCTTTTAATGTACTCTACATGCATATTGTAATACTTTTTTTCTGTAAAACGAAAATTATATACAAAATATCTTAAAATATGTAGTCACTTGAAAAGCAGAGAAATACAATAATATGTTTCACTGTCATTACTATTGAGCCCGTACGTTTGCGACCGCGAAATTTGCGACCATACAGCATATCGTGCGCTTTGTGACTAAAGGAAAATGAATCGTGCGTTTTACGACCAATCTACTTAGTTTAGAGTCGGCCACGTCTTGAACAGTTAATTAATGATATTTCATCTTAACTGTGTAATAAGCAACACCACTCGGTTCCTTGGAAGTCTGAGGTTCCGCAAACCTAATCTAAGGTGGCAGTTTCCATTCCGGGAATCAGCTTTCAAAAATTCGCAGGAAGGAAGCAATATTATTTCGAATTTCCAAATCCAGTACGCACAGATAGAACGAACAATTAACGCAGAAATAAGGAGGCAAATCACGGACGGAATATAAAACGGGAGAATCTAACCTGAGTTCAACTAACTAGCTATGCAATTGAGGAGCTGCTGTGAATAAAATACAGTGACGATCACAGTTCAGAGCTTCGGCTTTCCTCTCCTAACTCATCTGGTCAGCGTGGAAGCATTAGACCAACTCCTCCCTCAGGGAGAGATCTCATCCAGTAGCGGATTGAATATGGCTGTGAATTATATATATGTATATAGAAAAACAGCCCTGCTGATTTCATATATTAAGTAGTAAGTTTGGAAACATGGAGCCCAAGGAACGATCGATGTAAACTCATTCGATTGAATCTGAATTAAAAAACCTGTACGATGTTGCCATAATCCTAGTCAAAAGTCAATAGAATGATCCGAAATCGAGAAAGTTAAGTTATGTCAAGTTAGGTTACTTTACTTTACAATATGTTACTAAATAACCCATAACTCCATTGTTCATCAAATGTACTTTAACCCTTTAGCATCAACATGTGATATAATTCATTCTAAAAAAATATCAGGTGAAACCACACACGATGGATAATCCATGTACAATCTTACGGCTTCACTTCGATGCAGTGTTTGAAAAGTTCTGTGACCAATGATCAAATTTGGTGACCAATGAGGCCACTTGAAGAATATTTTGGTGGCCATTTGTATTCACTGGTGGCTTGTATAATATGTCTTTTGACATTAAACATAAATTACATGCATGTGCACCATCATTCTGGCGCGCGCCATCTGTCTGCCAGGAACATTACTTACAAAAGCAGATTTTGAAAAGAACACGGCGATGCGTTGCAGTGAACGAGAGATTGAACGGCGGCTGCAAACGATCAATTTTATTGCACACTCACACAGCTGTGGTGACAGCGTACGAACCAAACTGTAGTACCTACGATGGCGTGCCGAAAATATGTAGAAAACAATGCACTCGTGGCAGAAGGTAAAATACAGAATAGTGGTAAACTAATTTTGTTCCACATAAATTTACATTCATGCTTCCAACGAT
>JAGDQP010074897.1:0-10220 GCA_022664845.1 Lepisma saccharinum | reverse complement strand
GAAAAATGTTCTTCTGACCTAGGCGCCACAATAATACAAATACAATCTGATGCTTAGTTTTGGCCTTAAATTATAGTTACTGGCACAAAAAGTACAAGCTTACTTTAGTGTACATTCTATCCCTCGAACATTACAGTAATTAACGGCAATATAAGTGAAATTTTACAAAGCACACCACTGTTCTGTAACTCGCCGGTTGACGTCTGGATATACAAGGAATATAAACTAGTGATGTACAGACTGGGAAAAAAATGGGAATCTTCGGTTTTTTCTTTTTTGTTTGTTTTTTAATTTTGTTCTATACACGAATATTCAGTACTTAGCGGTATTTTGTGTTTTTCACCAACTTTTAACGAATGTAACGTATTTCAACGTTCTTACAACTCTTTAATGGTTCGTAAATTCTTATCCAAGATTTTTGGAACTCACTCCGTACGTGTTTTGACGCTCTGGATTCTTACCATATGAGCTGGTGAAATAGTTGAATATAACAAATATCCGGTTGGCATTTCATTACACAATAATAAAGTGATAGTAATTTATTTCACAATAGCAAAGAGTATGGAATGTATTTTTTATTTTCTGGAATACTGGGGCAATGAATAGAATGGTAGAACAAAGCAAATAAAATGTAGTGTCATTCACAAATATATTTATTGATCATAACACTCTAAATTAAATATTTCGAACAATTATAAAAATTATATAACGACCAACAGAGTAATACACAAATCGTCAAACTTTCTCAAAGTAACACACTGTAATTTTGAATACCATCCATTATATTCACAGTAGCATAAAATAAGTTGCTCTAACCATTTTTGACCAACGTCCAAAAAAAAAAAAAAAAGGCTAGGCGCCAGACTCGTACGGCCATAACGACAAGGATTTTTCGTGCTCTGCTTATTAGCCAAAGTACATTATAACTACTTCGAACATACAAGAAGAAGCACGTACTCCTTTTCTTTAAACATGCTATGACAAATATTTCGCGTCCAAACGTCACGTGCCCGTGATTATTAAAGAGTTTTGAGGGGACATTCAAACATTTAAATCACCTAATACAAGATTCGGTCAATAAGCAACGCTTCTTGGTTACTAACTTCTTTGTTTATGTAATCGTTTAGTCCTTTACCCACAAGCATTAAACTTCTTTTCCTTTCTTTGTAGTAGCTGAGTAGTAATGACCCGTTGAAAAGAAGTCTGTTGCAAGTAGGGAACTGTGACCGAGTTCCTCCTGACAATGCAGACACTTAAGAACTGCACACAGGACATCCTTACTGATAAAGGCTTTACCAACTGTCTAAAAGGAAGAAAACACGTATTTCCAGGTCAATAGCCAAGGTGACGGTGTTTCGAAACGGAAACCAGGTGGTTTTGGTCAACTTTCGGAAGATGCAACAATAAAGAGACAATGAAAGGTATTGTAAAATGTTTAGAAAACTAAACAAAGCACTAGAAAACAAAATACATTACTCAATACTCACAGTACATTACGATAATAAAATACCCCACATTTTCCATCTCACATAAACTGAAATTGTTGAACTCGGTTGGACAATCATGCCTCATTCACTGGATAGTCAAAACTACAGTTACTCAAACTAAGTATATGCTTATCTGTGACTTCGTGGCAAGCACTTCACCACTCACTCCGAACTTAAAACCGAATTGGAAACTTCGTTTTAGGCTCAGGATACCACATTTTCTACGGGTGAATTTCAAACCTAGAAAGAACGCTTGGAAACAATGCAGTGAAAAATAATGGAGGTGGATATATCGAATGACCAGGACATAAGGACAACACTTTGAATTGAATGTGTGCCGAAACCTACATGTCTATCTAAATATTTGGCCTTTTATTTGGAAGCTGAGATTACTTACTTTGTAGATAAAATATTCTATTTTGTGTAAACTACAACAATGACAAGGTGTTACTGAGGGTAGAAAAACAAGGTACGATATGGAATTAAATATCAGAAAAACTTTACCATTATGGAATCCAGCTCCGCCACCTAATACGTACGTTCTATACCACTCATTCCCTTGAAATATATATCACAGACATTTCTATAATGACTTAGTGATTGCCAATAATCCACAAGGTGTTAAAAAAGCCATGCGACATTACTGCTTCGTTAAATACGCACTTGAGTTCATCAGCTCATATAAACATGGCGGAAGGGGGAAGAATACTAATGGAATCATTTCGTGTTAAGAATATCTCGTATTTTCCTACAAAAATCAGAGACGCAATGTGGAGTGAACGAAGACGCGTTAGTTAAAATAAGGTTAGATCACTTTCTTCATTATACGCAATGTACATGATGTTTAATACTCATTCGAAGTGTTCACCCCAACAAGAAAGAAGACAAATAGTCACACCTACCATTCACTTTTTTCCTCTAATTTCACACTTCCATGACTCGAAACTTTCTTATATTTTGTGTTTCAACACTTCCACATACGTTTGAAATATTAAAGTTTTCCTGTAAGTATTATTTTTGTGTGGAGGAGGGGCAGATAATGTAAAGTTAACCCTCAATCTCAAACGCAATCTACAGAAATATTGATAACACACTCAAAAATATACTTTTACTACTGGTGAAAAGCAACCTACGTGTTCATTTCTCTTCCGAAGATCTCTTGTATTAGGCCTGTATCTCGTTAAAAACTTGCAAAATGTATTTGCAATCGTGGATAAATTTTAATTTACCTACTCCCAGAAATGTAAATTTACATGAGAAACGTAGTCTTTACAAGGTGTGTCGGAAGGTAAAACGAAGTTTCGAGTCATGGAAGTGTGAAATAATAGTGGCAGAGAAAAAAGTCTGAAGTCCTATTTAGACGTATCCGCGTTCAGGATAGACAACATGGTGTGAGTGTTAAAGGTGATGTGCAACGCGTCTGCCCTTTTCTATCTGTTTTACCCATTCATAACACGAAGTGACGCCATTAGTATTCCTCTCTGCCACCATATTTACTTGTAGTGAACAACTCGAATTCGTAAATATTTGAAAATATTGATGCCTTCAAGCATCTTAGAGTCATGACAAAATAATAACCAAAAGTTAATCAATTTTTATAAAACTTGGAATTATGACAGTTATTAATTTGTATATTTATAAACTCCTTCTGAAGAGAAAAAAGTAATTTCACCGAATGCCATTTTAGAAGAGAGATACATATAGTAGCCGAAATACCTTAGGGCCCTCGCCCCATTCCACTACCAGCAAAACACGAATCCTTCCCTCCCTCTTTAACAACAACTTTTCCACGCTTTCCTTCCACCATCGCCAAATTTCTTTCCGAAAAAAAAAAAATGCAACAAGTAGAAAGCACTATTATTTTTCACCACCAACGAAACTGTATTGCAGGGAATGTATAGTAGGGCCTGTAAGGTTATGCTACCTTATTTTCAACTTGTCTTCATGCGAACTTTGGTTCTATTTTGTAACTGGCTTCCGAAAGCAAATCCAGTTTCTTTTATGAACGGAATGCACTGATTCGGTCATTTAATAAATAAAACTTTAAAAAGAAATTAAGGACACGGAGATCCACTTTTAGTTTCAACCTACTTGTATTTAACATGTCCGCTAGTTCTCTTTCTTTCTTTCTTTCTTTCTTTCTTTCTCTCTCTCTCTCACACACACAGAGAGAGAGAGAGAGAGAGAGAAGATTGCAATCCCTGCTCTCCTACGGTATGGAATTATGGCCTGGGGTAAAAAAAGCAAAAGTAAAGATGTTTTCAAAATTCTAAAAAGAGCACTGCGAATAATGACACAACTACCAAAACGGCACTCATGTAGGGAGGTTTATAAAGTTAGAAATTTTGACGTTACCTTCGCTATTAATATATGAAAGCGTAACTATATGTTTTTCAAAATATTACTGTTCTATCAAGTACACAGATATTCGTCAACATAATACGCGAAACAAAACGAAAATACTTGTTAACAGACATAGGCTAAACATTTCAAAAATAGCCCTGTCAATCTAGCCATAAAGCTATACAATAAGCTTCCCTTACAGATAAGAAATGAATCCAAAATCGAAGAGTTTAAAACGCAGTAAAAAGAATTCTCATAAAATACTGTTTCTACTCAGTTAATGAATACTTGGAAAGTGATCAGTAAATAATGTGTAAATGAGAGGTTCTGTATTTTACACTACTATACATAATTATAATTTTATTCAAGGCTTCATATGTATTACGTAATTCTCTATGTATAGCTCTACTGTATATGAAGCTTTGTATTTTTCACTACTATATATAATTAGATGAGTACTTTTGTTCGTTCTTTTTACGGTTGCCATTATATAATTATAATTGTGTTTAGGGATTAATATGTATTACAAAATTCTCTATGTATAGCTCTACTGTATATCGAGCTTTGAAATAATTATATATTTTGTGATTTCTGTAAATATCAATGTAATTGGTTTATTGTATCTTCTGACGTGTCTTATATCATAACTGTACTCATTTGTACAAGACAAAGAAATAAAGTAAGTAATTAATATATATATATATATATATATATATATATATATATATAAAATCACAGCCATATTTAATCCACTAGAGGATGAGGCCTCTCCCCGTAGGGGGTTGGTCTACTACTCCCACGCTGACCAGACGGGTTGAGAGATTATATATATATACTGAGCCTCCTGCATAACCTAGTCGCTAGCGCGCTCGACTTCAGTGCGAGCGGTCCCGGGTTCGATTCCCGGTGGGAGTCTAAAAAATGTCGGTATTGACCCAGCATCGTGAGGACAATTGAGGAGCTGCTGTGAATAAATGACAGTGGTGATCACAGTTGAGAGCTTCGGCTCTCCTCTCCTAACACGTCTGGTCAGCGTGGGAGCAGTAGTCCAACTTCTCCCTCCAGAAGAGGCCTCATCCAGTAGTGGATTGAATATGGCTGTGAATTTTATATATATATATATATATATACAATCATTCAAACAAATATATAATGAATGATCACAAATTCACCAAGATGTTTACTCCTTTTTATTAGATCGGGCGAATGTCAAGATTATGCCTTGAATCGAGCTTTTCTTTTTTTTTTCGATTCTGTCCCAATTCAGACAGTCTCCTGCCCGGAAGTACTTGGTATTGGATTTGGCGATTCCTGCCTGAATATACTTGGTATTGGTTTTTGACCTTGTAAAATGTAACCACGGTCTGAAATTTGACATTTCAATACGTCGTATAACAAGAGCTTCTAACACACAGACAAAAAAAGATAACTCGGCCTGAGCCTTACATGCCTAAAGGCAACAAACAAAATAAAATTCAATTCAATTCAAAAAGATAACAGTACAGCTATGTATCTTAATCAAGACTGGCACCAGTTAGCAATAGCATAAGCAAACCTTATAGAAAGTTTTCAACTTCTAAAATTTTAATTTAAAGGGAGGAATACAAGAGGAATTTGGCAACATAGGCACCAGCGAGGATACAACAACCCTGTCAACACGTGCTGGTTATAAAACTTCAGGGTTCAGAGGACATCTGTTGCAGTGGAATTCTCAGAAAAAAGGCCTCTAAGGCCGTTCGCAGGGTATACATATAATACACGGAATAGTAGACAGATTGACACACCTTTTATTAGACTCTCTAGAATTTTGAAGCTATGGGCATTAAATTATTCAATAAATTACCTTCCTATGAAGGTATTTAAAAATAAATTATATGGACGACTGGTATCTAACCCTTTTTACTCAATTAATGAATTTTATAAGTGTAAAGACATTTGTCATTGGTGTTAATTTATGTGTATTTGACGTTGTCTATGGGTTATGCTTATTTGACAAAATTCATATTGTTATTATTAATAGGGTGGGGGAGAGGATTATGGAAAGGTTGGTTGAAAAAACCTGTCGCGATGGGCTCCGGCTGGGATCGATCCAAGAAGCTCCCGAATATTAAGCCGACGCTCTACCACTGAACCACGCCCGCTCGGTAAACTCGAATATGTAGTTAACAAAATAATAATGGCACATGGCTTTTCGTAACTCCTTTTGGATTGCTGGTTGTCGCTGTGAGTATATAGACGTGTCTGTAATTTCTTGCAAGGAAATGAGTGGTATAAAGAGTATACATGCCTCAAAAGCTGGAGCAGATAAAGTAAACTTTATCCGGAACCTTACATAAAACCCGTGTTCTTTTATACACTTAGTGTGTACCTCTTTGACTATAACTAAACCTTATGCATGGCAAGCAGGCCCTATCGGAAGATTACGCATAACATTAAAAAAAAAAGATAAGTACAAATCAGGTCAATTTTCTTGCCAACCCTGGCAGCCACCCATGAATTAAAAATATTTGTATTTTGCAAGCTACATGTTCGCCGATCCCGAGCCCGGCTTCATAAAAAAATACTAGCCTACTTTACTACAATGTGTTGTGAAACTGTCACTAACGCGAAATAAAATGTTAAGAATCAGATGATGGGCAAACAAACAGTTGCATTACATATTGCGTATACGTAGCAAAGGAACAAGTCATTTAAAGTAAAATCTTCCTTACTAGGTTTTTCGCTCATAAAACATTTAAATAACCGGAAAATCCGCTATGAAATTCTCTAGAATACGCAGGAAATTCGAAAATATTTACTATCAATCACATATAAATTAATTTACACGCATCATCAGATCAATTAGGCATATGAAAAATATAAATTATATAACATTTGAAAGAAAACTAACTGTTTCATTATATCCACGATATTAATCTACATGTTTGACAACGTTTAATTACTCTTCGATCTACTTACCGAATTTTAGACCTCCCTCTTCCGGACTATTTACATAGAGGTTTTCATCGATGTTTCCTGTACAGTCCTGAACATATTAAAATACGCACGTATGTATGCTTTATAAGAAAACTAACTTATGCTACAATTTCTGGGAACTATTAAGTCTGAACATGATTCCTGCAAAAAAATGTTACCGCGCGGTGATCGTATTTATTATTTTATGATATTGAACACACTTCTCACTACTATACTGCAGACACCAAAACAGTATTGTGAATTCTTTACTTCATTTGTTTTACGAACTTCACAGATTCGATCAGATGGCAGCACAACTTAACATTGAAGATACGCAACGCGACAAACCGCATTGCGTGAAGTAAAATGTCATCAATTTAATCGGGTGAACACAATGTAATATTTCAATCAAGCCCCAAATTAACAACATTAGTTAATTTCTTCTAGTTGTCTTAGAAAACACTACTCTTGAATCTATGAGATTTGTTACAGAAATTTTTAAACATGTATTCTCGTAATACAAACCACAAGAAAAAGTGTGAAACTCGTTCAGTTCGATATTGGCAAAGTTTGCAATATTTGTTAATAGCAAGCATGTTCTAATGTACTAATTAGAACATATTTGGTTATTAGGGTCGGTCAACTCCTAATCGTAAGAACGTATTTTGTATTTAAAATTATCAGATGGTAGCGCGTCTGACTACGAATCGGGCGGCCCTGGTTCAAATCCTGGAAAACTTTCTCGCAGCGTTTCCATGCCTGGTGCTCTAATGTGCACCCAGTCTCCTATCAAATTGAGTACCAGAGTGTGGTATTTCTGGGCACTTTGGGAGGTAAAAGCGATCGAGCATGGGACTGACTTCCTTAGTTCGTGTTGTAGGTTAAGAATATGTGGAGCACTACCTCCACATTCTCCATGTGCTGTTCACGGAGGGTGCAAATCGTACAGATGATAGCTTTTTATAATGTATAATAATACAACAGTATGTACGTTGCAGATTGTATTGTTGAGTCAGTAAGTTCCATTACAAAATTCCGAAAGGGAGAAGCTTGTGATCAAGGTGTCCTGGTCCTAGCTGCTATATACACCAGAAAGAAAACCAGGAATGATGGTGTATGTATCCTCACCAAGTCCCACTTTAAAACGACTGACCCAAACAGTGTACGTAAAATTAATTGTATAGAGAAACACTTCGAGTTTACATCTATTGAAGTGACTGCAGAGTCCAACAACATTATAATTATAGCAATGTACCGCACTCCTGACTTGGATTTTTAACTGTTCATAAATAATTTGGTACTCCTTAACATACTAAATAGAGATTATTCTCAAATAATTATTGGCGGTGATTTCAATGTCGACATAGGAAATCAAAATAATAAGAGTGGAAAACTCCTTAATTTAATTAACTCATTTAACATCCACGCCACTTTTGATTTCTCTGCCCATTTCTCCAGAAATTCTAATAGTGTTATAGATAATATTCTAACTAACTTATCTCCTAATTCCTATTCCTGCTACGGTGTAGAATTTGGTTTTAATTCCCATTTAGGACAACACGTAGAGTTCTATAATTTCTTCCAAAGGCATGAAACTAATCATGCCGTGTTCAAAGAAGAATATTCAACGAAGTTAATATTAGAGCCTTCCTAAATCTTCTTGAGGAAGAAGATTGGTCAATCGGTGAATCCGAAACAGTTGACGATATGTTTAAAAAATTCTTAAGTAAATTTAAAATATTATTTGAGTCAGCTTTTCCTATGAAATCAAAAACTATAGGGAAACAGCTAAACAAACCATGGACCACGAAAGGAATTAGGACATCTAGTCAAAATTTAAGAAACCTAAACCTAAAAACAAAATTTACATGTAATCAATCGCTTCTAGAATATTGTACAAAATACGAATCAATATATAGAAAAATAATCAAAAAAGCAAAGCGTTAACACTACACTAAACGCATAAATAATTCACGTAATAATTGGAAAATAATTAATTTTGAAATCAGTAAAAACGATTCTCACCACGAAAACATAAAACTCCATATCGACGATGACAAATCTTGTACCAGTAACCCCTACCGTGTCGCGGAACACTTTAGCTCATATTTCAAGAATGTAGTTGCGGACATTGTTAACAAAACATTTCTCCCAAAATAATGCATCTACACATAATTATTCGGCTCCTTTCATAATTAGCTCAATGTTTCTGAATCCAGCAACCCATGTGGAAATTATTGAAACAATTAGAAAATTTAGTAACAAATTGTCTTCGGGTCCAGATGAAGTACCAGAACTCATACTTAAAAGATGCATCCACATTATAGCTCTTTAAATTACTTCAATAGTTAATAAATCATTAAGCATGGGAATTTTCCCAAGTGCCCTCAAAGCATCTAGGATTAAGCCGATATATAAGAAAAGTAAAAAAAAAATGAACGTCGAGAACTATAGGGCAATTTCTCTTGCATCAAAATTCTCAAAGATATTTGAACATATTGTACTCAAATGGTTACTCTCCCACTGTAAGTCGAACGATATTTTATTCCCTTCAAACATGGTTTTATAAAAGGCAATCATGACAGCAATCAGCGATCTCCTCGACGAAATAAATCGATCAGCATATAATAAGGAATATCTGCTTGCGATATTATGCGACTTAAGCAAAGCGTTTGACTGCGTTGATCATGTTAAACTAACAAATAAACAGCATCGATACGGGATAAGAGGGGAAACCAAATGACTGGTTTCAGTCGTATCTGTCGAATAGAACACAACCGATTGAAATCACGTTCAGAGACATCTAAAGAGGAAACATTTTTTAAAAAATCCTCTAAACCGAGTCCCATTAGTGGAGGAATACCACAAGGATCAGTTTTGGGCCCAGGTCTTTTTCTAATTTTACATAAACGATCTCCCTAAAAGAATCACGGAAGGGAAAACTATTCTATACGCTGATGACACGAACATAATCTTCAAGGCTAATTTTAAATAATCACTTCAAAGCAAACTGGACGTTACAACGAAACAGCTCGAAGAACGGTTCTTGGATAATAAACTTCTCTTAAATACAAGTCAAACTGAGTGTTTACAATTCCAACACTCAAGAACCAATCCCCTGTCTCTTCCTAATTTGCTACTTAATAACTCTATTACTGAATGCACAAATTCTGCAAAATGTCTTGGATTTATTATAGACAACAACATGAGATGGGACTATAACATTAATACTTTATGCAATAAACTTTCTTCCTCTATATACGTAATCAGATATCTAGTCTCCATTCTGGAAACAAAAAACATTATATCCCTCCATAATGCAATATTTCGCTCTCATGTAGTACCAGGTGTATGCATAAGTTTTTGCCGTTTTTTTTTTTTTTGGTAAAGAAAACACGTAATTTTCAAGGGAAATTAATTTTGTTTTATTGAAAA
>JAGDQP010074893.1:0-10220 GCA_022664845.1 Lepisma saccharinum | reverse complement strand
TGATCGAACTCGGGTGTTACCTTGATGAGTAGGTTAATCGGTTCACTGATAGGAGTGACAGACTTACTTTTTCCGATTGCTTGCGGTATTGGAACTGTTCCGATAATTTTCTCTGATGTACGAGGTGGAAGCGTACGCACATGAAAACCTTGCAAAGAGTAGCCATCAACAACCTCGGCCAGAGTCGGAACACGACCAGCACTGGTAGGGGCAGGGGGAGGCTGAGAACAATTACGAGAAATGTGTCCATGCAACTCGCAATGCAGTCACTTTGCATCGTCTTTAGACAGATATATAATGTGTTTCTTTATAATCTGGGGATAAAATAGTTTAGTACCACTTCAAGCTTATTAAACAGTACATAGACCATGCGTCGGAATGCTTTAACATGTTGAATGTCAGACCGTTTACATCCGACTGATATTGTTCTGATAGTACTCATTACTTCCCCATATTGGTTTAAAACAATTAATAATAATTCATTTGAAATGCCCGGTAACACGTTTGAGAGAACTACTTTGGTGGTGGAAGAAATATATTGGTGTACAGAAATAAAAACACCTTGAATACTAGCACCACCACTACTATTTTGGTAATAAAACTATTTTTTTATATATATTCGTTGTGGTTTATTTATTTTGAATTCAACAATCGTTTCCTAAGCCGTGATGTTCACATCGTCAAGGGATTTTGTTTGACCCCTAAATAAATAAATCACAACGAACATCTGAAAAAGAGTAATAGTAGCAAAATGTCAGACATGCGTTGTGAAAATCTTAAAGCCCGTTTTAACCACCACTATTAATTAACTGGTTAACTATATCCTCATGTGTCAAACAAATACACACGCTACTGTCACTCCCTCGTTATGCGAAGGTAACGTTCACACCACTAACTTTATCAGCCATAACATGAAGATAACCATTTAACACTAATCCTGATGTACTATCAAAAGCCACAACAAATTTCTTGTTGGACGATGGCCTATGCCAGTAGAACGAACGAACAGCATTGGGATGCTTAACTGAAAACATAAACTCGGGGCATGATGACCTTGTGTTGGCTGCTCGCTCAGCAGTCATTTCAAAAAAGGCACAAGAACTGACTTAACACCAAAGGAATAAAGTGCTTATTTCCCAGTATTGTGGAAAACGCAAACAAAACTGAATGTATCAAATCATTGTATATAACCACATAACTCCAACTGGTGTACCAAATTCGCCTTTCTGATTTGCCTTCGGAAACAGTCCTTACCAGTATACATGAAAAGAATGAACTACCCGAAAGTATCTTTTTGACTCATTGCATATCATTTGTTAGTTCTATATAGTTATAGCAAGTCGGTAGTTTCCGATTTTCGTGATCGCATATTACTGCGCGAGTGTGACATTGTCAATTCAACAAATGCCAAATATATTTGGTTCAAGAGTTCTAATTGTATATAGTGACTCGATTTGCTTCGCTGGGGGTGCTGCCTCCAGTCCCCCGGCGGTGGATACGTCCCTGAACTTTAGAAGTTTGGGGGATTACGCCCCCTTTATCGTAACCAGACTCTGGGTGACCGCCCCTACTGGGGAGGTTTACCCCATATATTGTAACCTACTCGTGATGGTGCACATTCATACCAAATTTCGTTTCTCTAGCTTGAGTGGTTTGAAAAATGGGTATTTGTTGGGCCATTTTCTGTTAAAGATGGCGACTTTTTTTTTTAACGTTTTCTTATATTGTCGTGACCTAGTCGTGATGCTACACTTTCATATAAAACTTCATTTCTCTAGCTCGAATGGTGTGGAAAATGGTTTTGTACGGCCATTTAGAATCCAACATGGCGACTTTTCCAAAACCTTATAATGTTTTCCGAAAATACTCGTGATAATACACCTTTGTGTGAAATTCAGTATCTCTAGCTCAAACGGTGTGTATAATGAATTTTGGGATCCGCCATATTGGATATATTTTGTATTATTTTTGTAAAGAACTGGCGTTGATATATCTTCATACCAAATTTGGTGTTTCTTGCTCCAGCGGTTTAGGCTGTGTGTTCTATACAACAATGGGTTTGGCGGCCATTTTGGATCCAACATGGTGACTTTTTTTTCCAAATGTCGGATTTTTTCCTTTACCTACTCTTGGTCATACACCGTCATACCAAATTTGGTGTTTCTAACTACAGTAGTTCTGCCTGGGAATTTCGATCAGTGAGTCAGTCAGTGAGTCAAATAGAGTGACCATGGGGTTTTATATAATGTGGATAATTAGTACTTACAATGTTCTTCGCATAATAATCCATCTAGAGCTATTACTAGAGCTGTTAGTACTGTTTGTACTAGTGAAACCATATTTGAAAGAACTTATTTGCTACACAGAGAGACTATGTTTGTCAGTTTCCATTCACGTGCTTATTTGTCCGCTTTCACAGATAGTATAATTTCCTGCTGCAGTTGCATGCGTATGTTGAATAGCATGCTATTGTAGTTGTTGTATCTTATCTCTGTAATTTAAACGTCCTTTGCAAAAACCAAAGGAAAGCAATAAACAAATGGCAAGAAGCAAAAAAAAAAAAAAATCCTTCTTAGAAAGTCGTTTAATGATTAGGAGCTGGTTTAAAAATCAACATTTTTTTTCAGCTGTAAACGTTATCGGTAATAAATACTGGTTCTTCCGGTGGTGAAGTGTGCTTAATATAACCTTCGATTCTGGTGTCCTTCAGTTCACGTTTACAAGCAACTTGCAAATCACTTTGAGTTTGAGTTTTTTTGTTTGTTTGTTTGTTTAGAGTTTAAGTTTGGAAACAACTTCTTGTAACAAGTTTGCAACAACTGTTAGGGGATCAGAACCACTTTGTCCATGCAAGATTTGAGGAGATTCCTACAACATAGAAGAATATTTTGATAATTTACTTTCATTATCGTAAAAAAAAGTGAAGATCACCTGCCTCTGGAGAATGTTGGTTATTATGTACGTACGTGAGTGATAGCATTGAAGTCTAAGAAAGTGTCTGAATACAGGACCATAAAAATTACTGCTTAGCAATCGGAAGATCTTGGAAAAGATCCTAGCCGCAGCTCATCTCGATTAATTGTTTTTCTCTTTCTGAGAATCACCAGGCAAATACCAGGGTGATACCTTTAAAATAGTTATTCTTCTAATATCCTCTTCCCTATCCTATCTCTGTCTAATTCTAAAGGCCCCAAATCAATTTTAAAAAGAATTTTTTATGCAATGTTCTGCGGCTACGCTATTTTTCCTGTGAGTTATTCCATGACAAATCACCAAACTTTGGAAACATTTGTTGCATCACAATTTTACAAAAAAAAGATAATATATTTCGTACATGGGTTCCTACATGTCGTAGGATATCAGAACCATTTTGCAGAAAAAGTTGTTCTGTACTTAGTTCCCCTGCAGCGGCAAAATTTCCAACATGACGGGCGACGTTTTTTTGATCAAGCAGCTATGTATGGAAACCTGAATATCTTAAAAACCAGAAGCACTAGAGCGATGGTTCAAGAACCGTTGTGTAGTTCCTGAAGTGTACTTTCACGATCTGAAAGCAACTTTACTCAAAATGAATTTGTTTATTCTAAAATTAGGCAGAAAAAATAAGTAACAAATTGTAGAAGGATTGGATTTTGAAACTAATGTTTGTTGATGAAGCCGTTGAATATTTTGTAACCTTTAGAGCTACTAATTGAATATCGTGGGACTAACGTAAGGAGAAAATGTAATTCGGAAGGGTAATTGACAACAGGTTTCAAAGGCATAATTTTTATTAATAATAAACTAGGATGGCATTTTCAGTCTTCACTAGTGCACAAACACATTGATCTGATTCAATACAAAGAGTACATAATAAATAGACTATTGTTACGAATGATTCATGACAAAAAATTTATTTAAATTAAACAATATTGTCACAATGTGTTTTCTCTAACAGTTTCGTCAAATAGACTGTATTAATTGTTAGACAGTATTGTCTATACTAAACGTTTTCTTTCCTCAGTTAATTGTGGCAACCCTGATAATCCTCGTATCGTCGAGTGAACATGTAATAAACGAAAGAAATTGATAAGAAAGAGACGTCCGTTGTCATGAGACACCAGGGGAAAATAAATCGATGCTGAAATGGGAGTAAAATCTATGGCGTGCCACGATTATTGCCACAGAGGAAAGAATCACAAATTCACCCATAACGTTTCTACATCCCCGCCTCCCTCTTCCGTTTTCAACATATCTCAGGGGGAAAAAATGTATACCAAGCTCGTCAACCGCAATATGGGTCATCAAAAAGTTAAAAAAAAGTTTCTCAATACTTACACAAACACAGTAAACGAAAATGGAATATCCAAGGAGATTTCTTCCTGAGCTATTCTGGACATTTATATAACTTTATTTATAGCACCAGAAACGAATCAAGGGAAAACCGGTTCATGTATTGCACAAAGATTAGATTCGTTGAGAAGAGTTTGAATAAGAGATTCTCTTACAAAACCATTTCGTTTGTAACGATGTCCAATCCTGTAATCATACATTTTTTAAATATAAATAAACACAATAAAATACTTATTCTTACAATTATCATGGAAAATGTGCGCAATAAATATTTTCTCAGTACATTCTCAAGTCTACATCAGAGAAGCGTTCGCGAAACTCCTGGCCTTTAGACAGCTAAGTCTCAGGCCGGGATAGGGAAGGGGAAAGGATGCGGGATGGTGTCGGGCAGGAGCTAAGTTGAAGGTGGTGTGACTGAGGGAAAACCCTGGAAAACCTCAGTCAGAATGGTTGGCCACTGAAATTGAACCCAAGACCTCCTGAATGCTAAGCTAGCACTCTATCAATCAGTCATGACCACTCGGTCACACAAAATTGAATCATTTTTTTTTTTGGGACGTCACAATGTCTGCTTAGAAAACAATATATTTACGTTTTTCTTAGCTTGCAAATTTCTATGTTTTATTTGTATTTGCGTTGATGTATGTAGCTGACACTGTAGAAAACGATTAATTTTCACATAACAGACGTTACATTGAAGTCGTTGCGTGCACGCGATATGAATACCATGTCTTTGAGACATGCTTCGTCCATTTTCTGCATTTAAAGAAAAGGTTTGGAGAGGCCTGTTAAGGTAAAACATATCAAAACTTGAAGTTATTTTATTTCAGCTTGCAAAAGTTAGTAATAAGGCAGCGATATTTAACTTATTTACTTACTCTATGGCTTACGGAACTCGTAAGTTCATCGCCACAGTAACAAACGTTCTCCACAGGATTCTATCCTGAGCAAGATCAAGCCAGTTTTCATCACAAACACCTACTTCTCGAATATCTCTTCTAATATTATCCTTCCAACGTCGTTTCGGTCTCTTTCCCTCCAATTTACCAACCACGATGGAATATAACCTTCGTTTCTCTCCCATCCGAACTACATGGTCTGGTCACTTTAGTCGTCGCGATTTCATTAATAATATTGTAGAAATAAGAAATGAAATTATGATAACTACATCATATTTTATATCTCACATCTTGTGACAGAAATGAGAAAATAGTCTACATGGATCTGATGTGGTCTGGTTCTGTCCAGAAATGAGTTGTCGACGAAAATTATTTTGAACCATATGCATGCTGCAATTTACATACTGCAGCTAACTTCGATTGTCACCTTCGCGTCACCAGTTCATCGTTCTTTGATTCACCTACTGCAAAACTGAATTAAATGTATTTATGGTCTTTAGATATCTCAGGCTCAGATCGGGATAGGGTCTGGAAGAAGATGCTGGAAGCTAGTCTACCAGGCCCTAGTTAGTAGGTTCCGTTCCGGTATTTGCCTAGTGAGGACAAAGTGATGATCTCACTTCGAGGTAATTTGTACGGATCCGCCAGTGCTTATACTCGAGACGATGAGGATTGCAGACGCACCAGGAGGACATTCTTTGCAATCCCGAGTTTTGTATAAAAGGTGCCAGCACATTGACACCTACACAACAGTCGACTGGCAAAAGAGAGATTTCCACGATCATTAAAGAAATTCTTGCCGACGCCTTGCTTTAGTCTCTCCTTGGGTCAGCAGTGACAAGCCGGACCCTGGTCACACCAGCCATTAGAGCCATTTTATTCTGGGAATGAATGGTCGTCACTTTAGCCAGCGCGCCAACTGGGCTAATTGAACCTGCAGTCCTCGTCTCGATATCAGCTTGGAAGGTCCTGGTGTCGATACAAGCAGCTCATCATCAGGTGTATTCCTACCTCGGGTAAGTGAGATTTTTGTTTGCTATGTATGGCGTTATTATTGAGAAGGTTGGATCTGGTTGTCCGGCTGCTCTTCATGAAGGCCACTTTGTATATTTGGATCAATAAATCCCCATTTTGGCTTTGGAATGGCGTGTGTCATTTACTCAACCTAGTGCTCAATCGATCCTCATATGTCTACCATCTGCTACGTAAACAGCCCCCAGAATATCCTCCCAGCATTCACCTCCTTCAGGTAAAGGATTGCCTCAGTCACACCAGGCGAGTGCTTGGATGGTACTCAGACTTTAGAGACGGGATATCTCTAAGTAAACACTAGTGAGGAAACCCTAGAAAAACCTCAGTCAGGATGGTCGACCCCCTGAGATTGAACCCACGACCTCCCGAATGCTAAGCCTACGCTCTGATAACTGAGCCACTGCCTGTCAGTTTCACATACTGCAGTTATTGCCAACTGGACATTCGGTAACGTCAGAGTTTGGTTCTTATTATCAGTAGCAAGTCAGGCAGCCAGAATCGAACAGATCAAGCTGAGAGCATACAATTGACGAAATCTATTTCACGTTGCCCTCCCTTCTCCTCTCTCACTGCTTGTTCGTTTTACTTCCCGAAAGAGGAAGCGAACTCTGACATCACACCTCACCCAGTCGGCAATAACTGACGTACTGAAGAGTCAAAGAAGTGATCATTAGTTTCGACACATTTCACATGCATGAAGTTATTATACTTACGTTATAATAATACCTAACTAATGCAGTGAGATCGGCCTGGGGCAGGAAGTATCGCAAGTTAGTCTTTCTATAAATTACTCAGTTATGTTCAGAGACTTTCTATCTAGAAATTCCCGATTGATTCATCAACACAAACTTTTGTTAGTTTCAATTACGATTCCTATTAAAAACCTCTCAATTCTGGATTTGACCTCTGCTTTATGCATCAATCATATATGAGGTTTGATTTATTGTAGAGTCATGGATCGATATTGGCGGGATTATGTTCCTCAAAAAATTCGCGAATATCTCATTTCCTATTGACTATGTGCAAAAAGAGCGAAAGGATATCTTTCTCAAGAATCCTGTTCAGTACAAGTGTTAACTACCAATTACAATAAATTCATTTCGTAAATACAAATAGATCGTTATGTTTCGTGACTTTATACGCTATCTTCTTTGTAACAGTACAACAAGTACAACCTTTTCGTGTTCCAATAAACATACAAAGACACATCAATATTAGATTTCCAGAAAACCAATACTGAAAACACAGTGCGCGACATTTAAAAGCTACCAGTCCTCGAAGCGATCTTAACGCGCGGGTGGAAAAGTATGATACGTTCATTATGTCCCAGCTGGGGAAACTGAATGTTTGAGAGTTGTATGTTAAAAAAGAAATCGTTTGAAAAATATGTACGCAAACTCGCTTTCTTCTGTAAAGAACAGAGCACGAATTCTATTACGCCTATCTACGATTCCATATACATCCCAATGTCGGCAATTTTACACTGGATATGATGTAAGTATGTAAGCAAAATAATGAAATAAAGAATATTTCGTGAAACTAAACATTTGTCGAGATATATAACGTTACCAGAACTTCATACTCAGAGTGTGTCTGATAAAGTCAAGTTGTTAAGTGGTGAAACTGTTACACGTTATTAGTTTTTTTTTTTAATAAAACGTATTTGCTTTGCTCAGCTATTATTTTATTTTATCTTAGAAATTAAAATTTTGCATTACCCTAGCCATTATTTTCACCAGCTTTCGGTAACAATAGCAGTGGCGGATTTACAATTCTGTCGCTTGTAGGCACCCAAATATTTCCTGATCCCTGTTCTTAACACGAGTAAATAGCGAAAATGTTAGGAATGTTGATTTTACCAACCAAGACATTTTCTGTGCCACCGCTGGAACTATTTATGCCACTGGCACCAAACTGGTCAACAGCTGGTGCCAAACATACTACATGTTCACTACGTATCGACTCGATATCTCAATTTTTCGTTTATTTTTGAACAAAGAATGAATATCGAAACATTTCGTATAAATGTGCCATACATTTGCTAACCAGATTTCAAAGATTGCGACGTTGTGAAATGTATTTGAGCTAGAAGAACCACAATTTGTGAACAAGAGTTGTCCGATAGTGCTACCTGTTTACCAAGTATCAACTACCAAGTTTTCATACCAAGTTTACCTGTCAGTATTTACAATTCAACTACATTTTCTATACAAGACACTAAAAAAAATGATATGAAAACGCCACCCTTGAAAAATTATACACATGTATACTTTCTGTTATATCTAAATTATATTTATAATGGAGATATCAATTTGATACTTAGTCAATGTACTAGGTTGGGGTAACACCAGTTGATAAGTGCTTGTGCTTGTAAGACAAATAGTTTCCGCGGCGGAGTAAGACATCGATTTAATTGATATACACAGAGTCAAAACTATATTTTGTGGCCTCCACCGCAAGATAATACCAAAGGCCGGAGGTCTATTCGGTCAATTGAGAGGCTAGGTTAAAGGGTTTCCGTGGAAGCGTCGGCTCACCCGCATTGCGCCGTAATAGTTACGCCCCTGGATATAAACCTTTGATTGTTTTTCAAAATGTTTGTGTGAATTTGTCTCAAGAGCATGGGACTATATTTATTTATCCGGATAAGAAACCGAGTTACTTATCAACTAAATGTTGCAAACTTTTTATTATTTTTCTCACAGTTTCTCACAGCTTCGTCCACATTTTAAATCAAGTGTATACAGCTTGTTGCTTTATTTGTTTAATATATTCTATTAATACTAATTACGTGCAGAAAAGTAACTATAGGACAGCTCCAATATTCAATAATCAAACATTATTGTCTGTACAAATCGGGATACTGTATTATTAGTGAGTAAGAAATATTGTTGTTACACGCTACAAATTTAGGTTATAAATGAGCTTAGTAAGACCGTTACAGTCAATATTACCAACAATCAAAGTAAAATTATTCCATTTAAAATTACCTCAATTATTTAAAACATTTGTCGCCCCTGAAAATTTGCCACCGTACGCAACTGCCTAATCTGCTTATGCTTAAATTCGCCCCTGACAACATACATTTTCAAACTGTCAAACTTGAAGAGAAATAAAATTCCTTTTGAATTAGCGTTACAAGTACAATCTTATGAACAATGTTTGGTGAAGTATTAAAAACAATCTAAAGATGGTTAGAGGTATGTGTTCGGTCTATTTGAATTCGGATTTTATTTATGTCCTTTAGGCCAGTAAGGCTCAGGCCGTATTTTCGGTGAAAAACAACTTACAGTTAAAATATGACAATGTATGCATTGATAAGTCCAATGAAACCAGCATCATTGCGTTCACAGAAGCTTACAAACGTGTTTTAAGTGACTTAAGCAAGTAAAAAAATGTAACGATAAAACTTATTTATGACCTCATGAAAATCTTAGACCTACTAATAACACAGGGCATCTCCTTTTATAAAATTACTACTTTACATTCATCTCAATATCATATAAAGGAATGTTGATATTTTCTTTCGAACACCCTGTATATCCAAGGGTTAATGAATAACATTGGGAGCTGATTATTCACACCATAACCAGAAGAAACCCTTGAAACATGTTTATTTTCGGAGTTTCAGGCACTCAAAGTTACGGCGGTATCTTTACTAAGCTTAACTAACACCGCTTAAATAATTATTTATCGAGATATGACATCATTTGTCACGATGCCGTCATAGCTTCGAGCGCCTATAGTTCCGAAACTACGCGTGTTTTGTAATTTTGAAACTTATTTCTTGTTTTGATGTGAAAAATCATTCCCAAAAGTTTTTCGATTTTATTCATTCATAAACACATTATGTATTCTTTTAAGGAATGTGTGGAGCATAGCTCATAATTTTGTTGAGTCCTTAATATTCTATAAAATATTAATTATTTTTATTATTGATTCAATACATAGGGGAAA
>JAGDQP010074892.1:0-10220 GCA_022664845.1 Lepisma saccharinum | reverse complement strand
GCCTACAATATTATACACTTTTGACTAGCGACCGGAAGAGAGCATTGTGAAAACACGAGTTAATCGTGTGTGTAATCAAAAAAATACCGTACCTGACATACCTAGCCTCCACATGCGTTTGTTCACTAATCTTATTGAATTTCCTAATGCGTTTATATATATATAAAGAGAAACGTTATTTTCAATAAGAAAAAACAAACAAAGCTACAGCAGGTTTCGATCCCATGTTTCTTGTATTAGCTTTTCAACATGTTATCAGTACGCTAAATTGCCAACTGGATGCAGTTGCTTGGAAGTACTATTTACTGTTAAGGAGTAATGCGCATGCGCGAGACTGGCTCAGCTCTTCCTGTCGCTAGTCGCAAGTTATTAAACTAATTCAGCATGAAACAATTACGCTTCCCCCTACACACCGTACCCACCGCTTTATACTTTCCTGATTTAATTGTGTTTTGATGTACTGTTTCTTCTCCACAAGTAAATCCAAGCTCCGATAATTACATGGATAGTTTTATAACAGTTATGGTAGGAACTAAACTACCTTCGTTGATATCTCTACTGTACACGTAACAGGAAAAGGTAAATAGGTAGTCTAAATATTGTTTTAAACTTCTATTTCACAGACGGGAATAAATAACTCGCACTTAGATACATTTTCATACACTGATATTTATAACTGCTATTGTTAACAGATATTTAGACATAGCAACTATTGCTATCACTGTTACGGAATAAAAGCAGTTTTGCACATTATTTTGTAGAGCGAAATTTCTGTCAGTGGGGAGAAGGAAAAAAAAAATAGAATTTATTACTTACTTGTAACTTTCGAGTTCATTGTGCATACATTTTTTTGTAAATAACATTTATTTGATGGTTTCTATTGCGTTTTTCTTCATTTTTTTATTGATTATTTCATTCATACGTCTCAACACTTACAAATGTGCAGACGTTTTTCTATAAGTTTGAAGAAGGAAACAAATCCAGCAACATTTTTTACTTCTACAGGAAAAAATACAATACTTGTAAACTGTCTGAGCAGTACGCAAGTTTTAGAAGACCGTTTTGAATATTCAGTAACAATATTGTTTCCTTTCAATAAATAATAAACATATTATACAGTTTTTGTTAATTTCCCACAAAATAGCTTTTTGGATTCGTTTCCTTCTTCAAACTGCCAATTCAATTAACTTGCCTCCCTCCTCCCAAAAAACATTCTTCTAACAGTTTAAATGTTGTTGTGCAAAACAACTGCTATGCAATTCCACAACATTATCTATTTCTCCTTTTTAAAATTTGATTAAAGGGATAACATTTTCTACCCCCTGCAGAATATATGTGCTTATAACTTCCCCCCCCCCTTGCGGTGTAAATCGTGAAACTTGGGTGCAAAACGGTGCAGAACGATTGCAATATGTTGCACTATGTGCCACTGCCTGATTTTTGAAATTTTGCTGTAGGGGGCTACCATTATCTTGGCCCCCCACAAATTTAAGAGCTTATAACTTTTTAACAATTGCGCTGCAAAACGGTGCCAAACGAGCACAGACTGGTACACTATCTGTTTTCGAAAAAAATGACTGAGGGAGTCTATACCATTAACTTGGTCCCCAAAATAGAAGAGCTTATAACTTTTTGACCGTTTCGGTGCAAAACGATAGGCTATTTATTTATCAAATTTGGCGTGATGGGGGCCAAGCTAATGAACCCCATGAAATGCTTATTCTGCTGACAAAATTGAAAACAAACCTTGTAATATGGCTGAAATATAAGCCCCCACGCTTGCTGGTAATGTGAGGCCCCTTCTTAAACAAGGGATAAAATCTGACAGAAATCTCTAAAAACAATCCTAAACTGTCGTGTAAGCGAAACCTTGTGTTATCTGGGAAGAAATCCGCTAATGATGTAAGAGACTCAATTTGATTGTGGAGATCTGGATTATAACCTTCTTTCGGGGTTAAAAATCGGATGAAGGCGACGCAGTGTGTTTAATTTGTAACGGGTCTTTTTTCTGAAGATACACTGGGTGAACTGTGAGTGAAATGTTTGATGCGTATCATGTGGGTACATAATGAATGTGCTGGTAATAAAACAGGCATATGCATATAAATAGATCCTATTAAAATCTGACTAATCGAAGCTCTACTGCTCATTGTAAGTTTGTGCAAATAAATTCACATGTAGCTTCAACTATTTTCTGATGTAATCAATTTGTAAACAGAGGAGTTCATATTGCCAGCTTATCTTAAGTTGAAATTTTGATACATTTGTTCAAATCTGCTTTTCTTAATTACTTTTTAAGCAAATTTCTGCAAACTATTATGAAATAAAAATATGAGTCAAGGTTCATTTTTAATTGAGTGAGTGAATTGTTATTAGCGTTCTAAACAAGCTGCTGAGCTTCCAAGGACGGGACCTAAAGTTTTTGGTAAAGTGGGCTCCGAACCACTCCGTTCAATATACCCCGGCGGGAATTGAACCCGTGACCACGCGCACAGAAAGCGGGCGCGCTAATCTCTCGGACACTTCGAGGTCCACATTTATTGGATTTCAGACCCTAAGATCGTAGACACTAAATTATACTAGCTCATATTACCCACAGCCTTCAATTTTTACAAAGTGTTAACTTTCGGTAAACTTTTTTCTATTACGGTATAATGAACCTTCTATTTATCGTTTTTAATATAGTGCAATACAGTAGAAAACATATCAATGTATGTTTTCCCAAAGTTTTACGTTACAAAAGATATTTTTGTATGCGTGATACTAGAAAAAGGAAATGCGGGTTCAAGATATCACCCTTTCCTCTAAATACAGATAAAAATGCACTTGAGATTACTCCACCATCAGCTAACGTATATAAAAAAAATAAAGGATAAAGATAAAAATGAATTGTATGGGCGGTAACAGCACTTTGGCTTACGCCCTTCCTTAAGCTAACGTATAAAGAAAGATAGTTATGATTTTGTATAAATTTATATTGAGCACCAAGGCTTGGTTTTTAAGGTAGCATACGAACGTTGTCCTCTTGGTTGCATACTAATTGGGTAACTAAATTAATAACACACATTTACGAATCTATATATTATCCAGCTTGAATGTCAGATTTTAATATAATATACGTTTTATGACTCAGTAATTCTGAATAATGTACGCTATACAGTAAAATTATTTTACAACGAATGTCATTATAACGAAATTAGAACCATGTTCTTCGAAATCCCCGCCGAATTCTCGTTCTCCAGTGCAATGTTCATTACAACGAATTATCGTTATAACGAAACAAAATCGCGGGTTTTGTCAAATTCGTTATAACGGTATTTCACCTGTATACATTTTATTTCTATAATAAAACTAATAATTATTTTACCTTATTATAATATATTTCAATAATATGTATATTCATATTAATTTTGGTCCATAATTTGTTTTCATATTTTCTTAATCATGTGATACTCCAGGAGACTGAAAGAAAGGAAGGTTAGTGGAAACTTTCAAAGAAGCAAAACCATTACAGATACGGGCACCCTATTCACACCACATCTTGAATGCGATGCTGTTTGTGAGACGGAAACTCAGACTGTGAATCATCGGAAAAGTGGATGTTTAGTGCGTGTATCAAGTTACGGTTTAAACAATAGATTCACGCGAACGTAGTAGAGTGGTGTCACAACATTGATACTACTTCGGTGTTTCCCACAGATTGTTAAAGGGTGGTAGAATTCTGTAGAAGCATCAACTGCACGATAATGGGAGAGGGATGGTTCAATTAATGCGACCACACGACAGAGCCAAATCTTCGCTCTTCTTCTTGCTGTTTATACCCTCGAGAGGGATAAGGCCATGGGAAAATGACCACCAGGCTACTATCCCTGTTGGCATCTACAATCTCGGAGCATAGGTAGTAAAAAGCGATAAATTTTTCTTTTAATAGCTATTTGTTATATATACAAAATCTCAGCATGCACAAGGAAAAAATGTGCATTGATACTTTTATTTAAAGTAAACAGAGTGTTTGAGACATTCATACAAGGTACAGGTCTTTTAAAAAGGAGAAGATTGTTTCTTTATAATAGCAAAGATTGAGATTTTTTTCAGACCGTAAGTGGCCTATCCATGCAGGAAGTTATTTTTTTTAAATGAAACGTGAAATTATTTTTAAACCATGCTTCGATTGTTCGATAAAATTAATAAACTTTTGTCGGAAACACTTTTGCAGAAAATGCCTATTTGCAAGGACACTTTAAATAATTTTGAACTTGTGTCGAAAACATTAACTGTATAGCTGCTGTCAGATTCCTGTTAAAATGAAGAGCAATAGTTTTTCCTAAAAGTAACAACGATTGAGACAATTAAATTGGGTGCAATTTATCAAATGTGTAAGTTCCGGAATTATCATATCCAGATGAGAAGTTTATTTATTTTTAATGAAACGTGGTGCTCTTAAAATTAGATCCGGTTATATGTTAAAAATTAAGACATTTTGTCTGAAGAATTTTTTGCAGAAAATGTATCCACTGGCCATTACTGATTTTGAAGAAGGGCGTATGAGCTTATTCGTTCTTATAATGGAAATTAATGGAAGGTTACTTTAAAAGTTTTATTTCTGTTCAGATACTAATGTTTGTAGAATCGTTGAACTTTTGTGATTTCAGAAAGGACGTAAAAGGACGATTTTATAAAACTCGTTTGGCACAACTGTAAAATAGCTGTAAGTTTCCCTTTATTTTTCATTACTTGAAATGGCACTTCACTAGGAGTAAGAACGTACAATATTTTTTTGTTGAAAAGGGGTTTATTAAAAGCCAAATAAGGTAACATAGGTCTAAATGTGTTAATACATTCACTATTTCATATATCTATAAAATCTGGTAAGTGACTACTACGTACGAATATAAGAATTCGTTTTACATATTTGTCTAGCTTCGATTTTCATAGCTTTCTGACAATACTCTAATTATATTACTCTGTCATCGCAGAACAATGGACACTTGTTTTGCTTCATGTGGCCTTCCAAGACTACTATTCACTTCAAAATGCTCAGATGCGTCATGGTCATTGCTAATCATAAGAGGACTTCGAAAATATTATCAAAATTTTTAAGGTGTGTAAATTGTCACAAACAATCTAGTATTAAAACAATGCATGCGCAAAAGAAAAATGTTTGTTTTGTTTGCTAAAAAAATGTTAGAATAGGGTCCAAACAAAGCTTCGTTTTCTCCCAACACAAGTTTGTTTATAAACGATTACATTGTCGGCCCCCTACCACACTAAATTTGATAAATAAATAGCGTATCGTTTTGCACCCATTTTGCACCCGAGTTTCGCGTTTTGCATCACAACGGTTATTAAGTTATAAGCACATATATTTTGGGAGCCAAGTAAATGATAGCTCCCCTTAGTCAAATTTTTCGAAAACAGATAGCTTATCGTTTTGCACCCGTTTTGCACCCAAGTTCCGCGTTTTGCACCGCAATAGTTAAAAAGTTATAAGCTCTTTTATTTGAGGGGGGCCAAGGTAATGTTAGCTTCCTACATAAAAATTTCAAAAATCAGACACTGACACATAGTGCAACAGATTGCAATCGTTTCGCACCGTTTTGCACCGCAACGGTTAAAAAGTTATAAGCTCTTCTATTTTGGGGGACGAGGTTAATGGCAGAGTCGAGTAAATTTTTTCGAAAACATATATGTATCGATCTGCACTCCATTTTGCACTGTTTTGCATCCAAGTTTCGCGTTTTACAGCGCCGCGAGTTTAAAGTTAATAGCTCGTATATTTTGGAACAGCCAAGTTAATGGTAGACCCCTACAGCAAAATTTCAAATTTAGACACTGACACATAGTGAGTAAGGCTAAACGCGCATTGTTAGTCAAAAAAATTGAGAAAGAGAAAAAAATCACCCGAATAAATATCACTAAAATTGTTAGGTTCTCGCACTGGGAGATTTAAGTTGCTCAGCATCGAAATGGATTTCAAATAAACTGCTGCAAGTTATTTCTGGTTTTGTGAAGGGCTTTATAAATTTCATAGTTCGGGCCATTTTAGTAACTAATGACTTCGGTCCTTCTTGATTCCACTAGATGTCTCTAAAATCCACAAACATCCATCCAGGCTCCAGCGGAGATTCGAGTCCAAAACCTTGGAGACGCTGACCTTAAGGCTGAGATAGCACGACTATCGCGGTCGGCTGCTCTTCTTTTAAGATGAAATAAAAAACACAAAAAAAAAAAAAAAAAGGCATAGGATTCATTCAACTACAAGCTAGAGATTTAAATGAGCAATTTTATAAACTCGTTGCAACTTTGAATTTCAAAAATAATGTATTGCCTTTTAGCATCTTTATCTCTGGCCGGGATAAGCTAGGCAGAGGGCGAGGACGATATCGTCCAGGATCTTACTTAAGGTACGATCCCCAGCATTCGCCTGGTGAAAACAATGAAACCCTGGGAGACCTCTGAGGATGGTCGGCCGTGGAGTTCGAAACCGCGTGCCTCCCCTTTACCAATCTGAAATCCGCGCCGTTACCAACTGGACCACGGGGATTGAGTCTTTGCATCTTTCAGAGAAGGTAAAATGAGGTTCTATTATATCTGGATAAACATGGTTGGAAAGATTTTATGACTTGCTTACTCGCTCTTGGTCATAGCATAACTCACCAAAACACTATACTTTTTGACTGGCTGTATAGGACCACAAGAAAGATTGGCTGTAACATTAATACAGTAGGACATCAGCAAAAAATGGTTTCATGGCCCCCGAAATAGACCATGTTTCAATTATTTTATCACGGTGATTTTAAAATTACCACTGCGCGCCCTGTCATATGTAGGTATTTCTTGTTCGCAATTAAAAAGTCGAAAAAGAAAATACTAGTGCGCGATAGGTCTAAGATCCGTCACCAATTACTTACTTGGATGTCTTCAACAATAACCTCTTCAATCAATCGCATTCGTAAGACCACGTTGTGTTAATTTAATTAACTTAGAAGTTACTCTATGAAAATACTTTACTGTTAATCGGTCCGCAAGCTAAAAAAAATGGGTGTAATCCAAAAACTATTTGTTTTCACTGAAAAAGAAAATGAAGCAGGTCACAATTCCCTACTCAAAAGAACCTTCATCTAACAATTTAAATGTTGTGGTGCAAAACTACTGCAATGCAATTCCACAACACTATCTATTTCTCCTTTTGAAAAATTTGATAAAGGTCTGTCATTTCTACCCCACGAAAATATATGTGTTTATAACTTTTTCCCCGTTACTGTGAAAAACGTGAAACTTGGGTGCAAAACAAATGCAATCTGTTGCACTATATGTCAATCTCTGATTTTTGAAATGTTGCTGTAGAGAGCTACCATTAATTCGCCCCCCCTCCACCACCACAAATTTAAGTGCTTTGTGTGCAAAATGACCACAGACCGGTACACTATCTGTTTTCGAAAGAATTTGTCTCAGGGGGCGCTACAACTAACTTGGGCCACCAAAATAGAGGGCCTTATAACTTTCCAACCATTGTGACGACCACAGACCAGCACTATCTGTTTACGAAAAAAAATACTCAGGGGCGTTACCACTAACTTGGGCCACCAAAATAGAAGAGCTTATAACTTTTTAACCGTTGCGGTGCAAAACGCGAAACTTGGGTGCGAACCGATGTAAAACGAGCACAGACCGGTACATTATCTGTTTTCGAAAAAAATGACTGAGGGGGGACTACCACTAACTTGGGACCCCACTAATTAAAGAGCTTATAACTTTTCAATCGTTGTGGTGCAAAACGCGAAACTTGGGTGCAAAACGGTGCAAAACGAGTGCAATCTGTTGCACTATGTGTCAGTGTATATTTTTTGAAATTTTGCTATACCATTAACTTGGCTACCAATACTTGGCCCTCTCAAATAAAAGTGCTTATAACTTTTTAAATATTGCGGTGCAAAACGCGAAACTTGGGTGCAAAACGATAAGCTATCTGTTTTCGAAAAATTTGACTGAGGGGCCCCCAAAATATATGTGCTTATAACTTTGTAACCGTTGTGGTGCAAAACGCGAAACTTGGGTGCAAAACGATACGCTATTTATTTCTCAAATTTGGTGTGGCGGTGGTGGGGGGGGGAGGCAAGTTAATGGGCCCTACATTGTCAGCACCGAAAGAATCCTGAGGAGGAATAGAACCTAGTTCTCAGTGTTTGGGAAGCTGACACGCTACCTATATAACGTACGGTACCATACACCTCCCAGCTGAACTGTAAAAAGTCAAAGTAGAAACTATAATATTATTAATATTACAAAATGGAACATCATTGCTTGTCAATTACAGAATTTAGAACTTCATTTAATTATGGTAGACATGGTCGCCGGCACGTACGGGCAACAGAGGACAAAATGTCCCCGCTTGGCCTTTTGGCTCTTTTTAATTTTGCGCAATAAACAATTTTATTAACGACGGCAATAAAAGGAGGAGCGGGGAAGTAACATGTGTCTTACGTGTTTCATTAACTGTTTGTGTTCGTATAGAGACAACATTTAGTGTTCGTATAATTAGTTCTGTGTTTAGTGTCTCTACATCAAAACCAATTTTGATCTATAGAACAAATACTCAGTCACTTTCTTAGCAAACTGATTGTATATTTTAGTTAACATTATCTTAAAATATTACCAGTGTATTATTCCTTTACGAAGCGGACGCATTTTCCTCCTCATTGATGATTGTTAGGACAATACAATAATTGTTTGGAAGAACTTTGTAACGTGATTTCGATGAAATAGTTTAAAGTATGTAATAGAAAACAACGTTTCATTTTATCCAACCATTTAGATTAATTTTTTTGATTCCTTATATACAGGTATCGAACAAAAATACAAATTCCTGTGAAATTCATATTCTTCTTTTATTAATCAAGTGTTGTGCTACCATTTGCACTTAGTGAGCTTCTATTCTCAGCAGAATAGGTTTATAGGAATCCTGAACAACCTTCAATACAATATTGTACCACTCTTACAGCAGAACATCCGCCAATTGCTGCAAGAATACTGGAGATGAAAATCTTCCGGGTATTCGTTACTCCAAGACTGCCCACAGCCGTTCGATAATGCTAGTATTTTGGTCTTGGGATTGATCTGGTCAAGGAAGATGGTGTACTTCATCATCGTGCTTCTCAAACCACGCTTGCGCTGGCTCGACTCTGTGAATAAAAAATAGCGTTCTTGTATCGAAAAGAAAAGGGTCCATTGGGTGCATATTATTATTTAAAATGTCCAGGTATCACCACGCAGTAACATGACCAGTTACGATGATGATGACGAAGCTAATGAAAACGTCGACACGCTCACCAAATCATCACGCAGGCACGGACCATGATTGGCACTTGGAACGAGATACTAAATTGTAGTTTCTTTCTGAGTTCACGGTGGTAAACGGTGATTCGTTCGAATATATTTCCATTTTCCAGTCCCGAGCTGTCCAAGTAATACCTTTTTCCAAGGGTATTTTGTGGAGTTTGATGTCGGTTTGCCAGATTAACGGTGTATCATTTACCAATCGACGGCCTGAGTTCAAAGTTGTTTTAAGATCTTAAATATTAGATTAGATATCACTTGACTATGAATATTGGCTTGGTGTAATCTCGACGGATAGATCTTCATTGGATTGGTGCGAATAAAATGTCCACCCCAGGTGCGTCATATCCGAGGACCAAAAAATAAAAACTGTATTACCTGGTTAATCAAAGTAGTTGCCGTCTGCAGCCACACACTGTTGCGATAGCTCAGCCAACGAGTGGATTCCGTGGCGAAATAAGTCTGGAGTCTGCGATGCGAAGAAATCCTCAAATGCATGTTGCACCGCCCGATCACCCTACCAAGAAGCGATCGAGCTGTCGGAACGGGAATACGCCGGGTGATGAAGGGTTTTAACTATGCAGAGCCTGCATAGTTCTTTGCACGACGTGTGGGGTGGGCATTGTCATGCAACATGAGGACACCATGTTTGTTGACCATTGCTGGATGCTTGCGGACAAGATTGCGGTGCATTTCGTGGACTTCAGCACTGTAACGATATACAGTGATGGTTTCACCTAGCCTGAGAAAGACATGATCAATTACTCCATATAGACCACCATACGAACGGCAACACCTTCCGTGGGCGGAAGTGGCTTAGGACACCTTCCTGGACGTTGATCAAGTAGTGGCAACAGACAAACGTACCCCACATTTGCATATTT
>JAGDQP010074888.1:0-10221 GCA_022664845.1 Lepisma saccharinum | reverse complement strand
CAGGGTGGGGCTCGTGCTCTCTGTGACATACTTTCCGTTTATGTTTCATGTGCTTTGGTTTTGCTTAACGTTGCAACGTTTCCCTACCACCTTAACGTTTTTACTTTATACAGAATCATAAAAATAAACCACTTAACACACAAAATGAATGAAACTTCCATCGTAATACTGAACTTCGAAATAAATAGAAAAAAAATATCTAATTTTATCATACCATTGTATATCTGGAGTCAATAGCTACAGAAAAAGTTCATCTTTCTGAAAGCCTCTGGTAGACCACAATCTGTTAGACGATTAGCACAGCACACAATCTAAGAGTACAGTGGCGGTAAGATGCACAAGATCCAGCGGCTAAAAAGTATTGATACGGATATCACATGCATTTAGGTATGCAAAGTGCATGTGCATAGCGTGGTATTGGAAACTAAACAAAAGCACTGAAACCTGCATTATACAGAAGTTGTTTCCGATCTAGTGACGATGACGTCACCACCGATGGTGCTCTATTTATGGCTGGCCCTGCGTTCTGGCTATCATCCGGCATCAAGAGTTTCCATTAAGAGGAGGCTGGCATGCAGTGTAGACATGACCACTTCTCTTCACAGACTTTTCATAGGCCGTCAAGTATTTCTTCCGGAAGATTTCGTTCAGGGGGGCTCACGAAAATTATAAATAATGCATATTGACTCCAATATACTAAACCATAAAATAACAATATTGTTGCTTAACAATTATGTCGTACTTCCTTAGTTAACCTCAAAAGAACATATGCAATATTTGTAAATGCGCTATTACATATGTATTTCACTATGTGTATGAATAATACAAGGTTAAGAGTAATTCTTTCGGGGAAGCGATTGATAACCTCCGAAAGTATGCCTGAAAGAAACACTGTCGTCAATGATGCGGGATCTCAGCTGTGCCAAAACCCGTTCGAGGAGACCGAGGCCGTAATAGACTATCGGCGAGGCATCCAGAGATTTCACAGGAACGTGGGCGAAGGGAATGGCACCGATACCAGTTTCTTCTGCCATTTCTTGAAGGAAAAGGACTGTCGAACGAGAGGTATAAGTAAATGCCTTGTCTTGAAGCAGCCAGACCAGATGTTTCTCCCTACCATACGGGCGTGATATGTCATGGCGATACATTGGTGTCAGGACGTTAGCCCAGGGCTCGAAATGGCACGAAACGGAACGTTTTTCCTCCGTTTACATGCTGTGGTCCTTTGTCTAGAATTTCGATAGTGACGAGAAGGAACGGGAAGGTTCTAGATAGTGGGACAGTGAATACGAACCGGTACGCTGTTCCGGTCCATTTTGAGCCCTGCGTTAGCCTGATAATTGGAATTCACCTTGACATTTTTGGCGCTACGGTGTATTTTGAACTCCCATTGTAACAGAAACTAGCAACGATCATGAATTTTTTGCTAAAACTTGCATATGCCTCGTCCAGTGTGCCAACGTATCTCCACCTGTTGCCAGATGATGGTGCTCTTAGAGCCTTCGATAATTGATGCAACGTTCTGCAATGTGTTTTGGCAAGAGTTTCTGAACACGACCCTTTCAACGCTTGTCCAACCTCACATCACAATGAGTTACGGTGTGAATTGTCTTGGGGAATGTTCTCAGATGGTTTGGAATCTCTCTCTGTGTAGCTGGGTTCTTCCCTATGACAAAATCCGGCCGTTTCCGGATAGTAGCTGGTGTACGGCTCGTAGGAGAACGGGTTGGGCTTGTTTCTTACCTATAGGAATCGCACCTCTTCGACACTGAGTACACATTCCCTGCACATCTTGGTTATGGCACTAGAACTGTATTTGGCGTCGGAAAACTCAATTATGTAGCCTTCCCAGTAGGGGGTCAAGTCTTCGGTGGCATGCTTCTATACGAACTTTCACCACACCTGTCACGAATAAACAAAGGTGCAATGTATCGATCGACCGGTGATGTCAGTCAGTTCGTGCTAGGTGGCGTTACTTGTGAATCTCGAAATCGTCACTATAGATGGGAAACAACCTCTGTAAAATGTGTTAACTAACTTATTCTATGGCTAACGGAACTCGCAAGTTCATCTTTGCAATAACAAATCTTCTCCATAAGATTCTACTATCCAGAGTAAGATCAAGCCAGTTTTCATCACAAACACCTACTGCTCGAAAATCCCTTATAACATTATCCTCCCAACGGTCTCCTCCCCTCCGGCTTACCAACCACGATGGAATACAATCTTCGTTTTCCCCTCATCCGATGTACATGGCCTGCCCATCTTAGTCGTCGCGATTTCGTTATTCTAACAACATCGGGTGATTCGTAAAATCCGTGAAGTTCTTCATTATGCAGTCTCCTCCATTTTCCAGCCATCTCGTCCTGTTTCGACCTGTAAATCTTCGTCAAGACCTTATTTTCAAACACTCGTAATTTATGTTCATCTGCTAAGGTCGTACTCCAACTTTCGCAACCGTATAGTATTACCGATAGAATAACCGTTCTGTATATTTTCAACTTTCTTGATAGTAATCGCGAGGTTAGGAGTTTCTGGACTGAGTAGAAACATGTGTTGCCAGATGCTAAGCGACTTTTAATTTCTTCCGTGACCGTTTTTTGCGTGTTACATATGCTCTCGAGTATTTAAATTTGCTTACTTTCTCTGTGTTCTCATTCTTAATTGTTATGTATCTATTTCCTTCATTCCCAGGGTTTCGAGTTATGTATTTTGTTTTCTCTATGTTTACCTGCAAACCTATCTCATCGTACGCTTCTACTAAGACCTGGGTGTTACTTTGTAGTGCATCTATATCGTCCCCTATTAAATCTACATCATCCACGTCCCTTTTTTGTCCTCTTTTATCTTCTGAATCGCATATTCTAACGTAAAATAAAACAGTAAGGGTGACATGGCATCACCTTGTTTCAATCTGACATATTATTACCTATCCGTACTCTGCTTATGGGGTCGCTGAGACAAATCCTCACTAGTTGAACAGTTTTTTTCGGAATTCCAAACTGTACCAGGATATTGTAAAGTTTTTCCCATTTGATAGAGTCAAATGCTTTCTTAAAATCAATGAATAACACCACTGAAGTAGGAAAATTAATGTGCATAAACATTTACTGTTAACTTATTTCAAAAATTTATTTTTGTAATGCTGAATCGTGTAAGTTATTACGTTTCACAATAATTTACATAGCCACTATTAAAACAATTGAAGGATAGGAACTTATTTTTCTGTTTCTGAGAATCTGGTTTTGTACAATTTCCAATACACACTTATTTCTTTCTTGTACATGAATGAAAATTTGGTCACTTCCAGGTAACATGTTAGTTAATTTTTATCTTTCAATCGATGTGCTCCATGATGGTAGTTGATGAGTAGTACTCGCTATGCTAGAACTGGAGGACATGTACAAACAAGATGCTTATCTCCATAAATATCATCAATTCTAGCTACACTTGGCCAAATTTTGGTTTCTTCTCGAACAAATGGCTGCAAAATAAAACAATACAACAACAATTAATTTTTCGTATTATATTTTTCAATACTTTTCTGTTCATGTTAAACAAAAGTAAAGAAGCAATGAGTAGCTTAAGTCTACGATTCTCCGAATTTTCAGTGTTGCAAACTTAATCTAGTATTTTTGTCCATATATCCAACTTGTGAGACTATAATGTTACCATATAGTGTTAATGGTATCAAACCATGATTATAACCTTTTCTATAAAGAAAAAAAAAATCAAAAGTAATTCAATTTCAGTGTTTCCATAGGATTTTGCACGATATTTAATACGATCATGCCATAATTCTAAGGTTTCTATACAATTGTGAGCCTTCCCATCTGGTTTTTACACATTTTAAAAATATTATCAAGCCGTTATATACCCTATTGAGACATATGGGAAAGATTTGGGACTTCTTAATGTTACCATCTTATTCGTAGTGCATTTCCGTGGTCCATATGTGAAAGATTACGCTGTTTTCTCTCCACCATCGTGGATCGAGTATATTCTAATAGGAAACTATTCTCTATGTATGAGTTCGACCAAGCATTAAATTCTGACAAGTAAACATACTGATGAGGCAGAAAAGAATTATTTTTTTTCTTCCGTCATGATTAGAATGTCAAAACATGAGCGCATGCAAATATTGGGCACTCAAACGCAATTAATTTGAGAGATATCGAAGATATAAAAGTCAACTTCTTATCTGTGGAAAGTGATTAAAAAGTGTGGGAATATCCTTATGTTCGTAAATTGCTGAAAGATATGAATCTCGATTGATTTTCCTAAATGTGAAGGGGGGTCGTGCAATATGTCATTCTGGCCTAGAATTTTACGAGAAAAATGCTCGTCAAGTCAATTTTTCCGTAAATGGATTATTGTGAGAGAGAAGGGTATGTGGTACTAACTAGTATGGGGTATGTGGCACTAGTTTTCCTGTTCTTGTTGTAGTCTTGACTTGATACAAAGAGGAAAATTACTGGAGGTTTGGTCGGTGAGATAAGTGTTAGCTAGGAGTGAGTGGATTCATCAAGTTCCGGAAATTTATAACGAAAAATTTGAAGACAACTGAACAAGTTTTTCTTTGCAATGTTTGGATACAATTAATTTGAGAGTATTTTTTATTTATTTTATTGAAGAATTACTGTTTACGTACAGCGTGTGAATTCGAAAAGGAATCGTGTCTTCCGTTTTCGTTTGAAACTTTCTAGTAAGTAACAAAAGTCATATAGGACCACTTTGGGCAACACATTCTGAACAGTTTGGTGCTGAAAATGGACAGAGTACCAAATGCTTCTCATTTTGTAGTCATGTTATTTTATAATTTTGTGTGTTTCTCCTTCTGTTTTTTTTTTTTTTCCTATACAGTCTTTTACATTGTGAAAGGTTTTTAATGGAAATAAAAGAGTAAGTTCCTGATTTTAGAAAGGATCATTTACTGCTTTTATGGTACAGTTAGATTTGGGTCCATTTTCTCCACAGTTTTAGAAAGTTAATCTACTTATTATTATCCAAAATAAAATAAGACTTTAGTAAAATACGTACGAAGATTAAGTATATCCAACTGATATACAGTATTATTCTGTTGTAAAGATACCGTATGATGAATCCATTATCATATCTGGGAAGAATCGAGGTCTACAAGCAACAATAAAAGAAATCCATCTCCAAACAATATAAATCACTGTTTCGCGCATAAGCTCAATTTGGTGATTATCGATTCTTGTGTAAACATTTCATCAGCATCAGCATTTTTTTTTCTTAACAATCTGGAAGCATTGGATGTCCATTTCTCACAAACCAAGTAATCATGTTCATCAAGAAATTTTATAATCTCGGCATCGAAAGCAGCTGGGAAATAAGGAATTTGAGTAACACCAAATGGTTCTGTCGTTATGTAACTAAAGCTGTGATTAGCAATTATGAAGTGATCAAAAGAAGTTCTAAAAGAGAAGATTAATTAATTATGGAAGCAGTGGGTATAGTGATTTGCACCAAAACAGGATTTTATTGCCTCTGTGTTTCACGCACGAGTTATTATTATTACTTGCCAATGTGCTGAATAAAATACTTTCAAAGCAAGGTAGGGCAAATAAATTAATCACTGGTCTTATTGCTCCTTTGGAGGACAACCGAAACCAATTCGACCATCTCTGGAACGAAATGAGGAACCTTGCGGAAGAACGCCAAATTTCGCTAAAACTTGTTCGCGTCTCAGAAATACCGGAAACAATTAATGATTTTCTGATAGAGGCAGCTCTTGGTGTTAGTGAAAGTAATTTGATGGGATTTCCTTCAGATACAAAGCCCTCCGACTATCGGAGACATTTCTTTTATCAAGTGATGGACAATATTATTACTAGTTTGAAATACCGATTTCAAACCTCTCTTTGACAAAATCAGTTTACTTTTTTTTTAAAAAAAAGTTAACTTGACTTAGTAGAGAAGCTTTTGTAGCCAATTACAAAGACATTATAATAAGAAATATTTTCGTCCTTCAGGCTGAAACCGTAGTCGTCAAATGATTACTCTGTAAAATAGTGTTTTTTTTTCTTTTTTACAAAGCAGACTTCCACATGAACTACACTGTACAGCATACTAATTAAAAAAATGGAAGATGTCCGCCTTTATATATAGAGTATACGTATATTTCTATACGTACTATCTTAATTTTTAACATGTTTCTAAGTATAAAGTATTTGGTACTTACCGCAGGAAAAGCTGCTTGTTCTCGTGGATACGGTCGATTCCATTCCGTTGCAGTGACTTGTGCCTGGGTGTGAGGGGCCATTTTAAGTGGATTCATCACCTTATCCATGCTACCCTTCTCAATGGTTTTGATTTCTTCTCGAATACCTAACAAAGAGAGTCATTATAAGGTTCAATCTTAGTATCCTATTCTAAATGCAGGTAGTGTGTTGGAATGGTTCCCCACCACCCCTTATGCCAGGGCTGTAGAAAGTTATCCATAAACTCTAGATAAAAATAAAAGAAATTCCGGAAGAAGAACCGTGTTCTCCGTGTATATTGTATTCTGCGGTAAAGGCTTTTTTATAGGGGTTTCATTGCGTTTCTAATACACAAACGCATCTTCAACACAAATACAAACTCTCCTTGGATTTCAACGGTTTACGTTTATAATACTTGAACTCATAGCTCAGCAGTGTGAACATTTTCTTATTTAATTTTCAACAGATCTTTTCGTATGTTTGAAACCACAAATCGGATATCTGCTTACTTTTGCTTACAAAAAGGGAAGGGGGTCTAAAAATGTATAAAAATGTGCGCACGTAATATTTGAACATCCCCAAAGAAGTTACAATAGGGAGAAAAATTACATTGCAGATAAACCAAGGAATGTTTGCCTCTCAACCCCTCCTCCACCAATGATAACGGAGATGCGGTTGATAAACTGATCTAAGATGATCACAGAGTCGGTGTTCAAAACGTCGCAGACATCCTAGATATGTCTTATGATTCAGTTAAGCCAATTAATGTATAGTTAGGTTGCCATAAAAGGGTCAATGTAAAATGGGTTGCACGTAGTTCGTAAAGGAGTTTAAGCAAAGGCATAAAGGTAAATTCAGAACTCTTTAGGACTTCTTAAATTTCGTTACTGGCGATCAGACATGGATGTATCTTTATTATTTACACAGTAAGAGCCAACCTACGGAAAGGGTGTCGCATTAAGTTCTTCACGTCACTGGAATAAATAAATAAAACACCGGCGTTACAGACTGATACGTCCTGAGCTTGCCCCAACGCCATCTATCCGCGCTTGATGGAACTGTATCCAACTGAGTGACGGCAGTGTGGTCAACGCTTGCCGCCACATAGCCACGAACAGGCATATTAGGGGTTTACCAGACCTAGTGGACGTCACGTCTTTATTCACGTGACTCCCCAGTTTTCCTCACGACGCTGGGTGGACGTCGAAAAGTGGGACTCCAGTCGGGAATTGAACCCGCGACCACGCGGACATGAGTCCAACACTTTAACCACTAAACTATGGAGATCCTCGCGCTGAAATAAATAGATAAAATGAAAACGCGACAGATGGGAATCGTGAATGTGTTTTAAGAGATTTATGTGCTTTTCTTTGAATGCTTGCACAGAGGGTCCGCGATGAACAATACATCAAATACGTTCCACAAATATGGGGACAATTGGAAGATCGCAAAATATATTAAATCTATCCGAATTCACCAGAATAAGAAGACTCCGCCCCCGGCGCGAAAATTAAGTCTTTCACGAAAATAAATTTCTCTATTGTCCATCTACACAATCGAACACCTTACAGCCTAGTTTTCCCTCCTCCGACGTTCACTTGTTTATCTCTATGAAAATAATAAGCGGGCTGTGTGATTTTTCAGACGTGCAGCAGGGTGAATTATAACCCTCCACGTTTAGCAACATCGTGGACCAAAAAGTCTGCCGCAAAAAATGTTCCGTTTTGGTTTTATGTTTGGGTGAAAAGGCGACACAAACACATGCATGTCTACTACATTAAATACTTTTGTAGAAAAGTATTTTAAACTGGCCTGATAAAACTTTGTTTTCAATCTGTCCATAAATAGGCAACCAAGTTATATCAACTAAACCATTACTTCTTTATGCACCCTTCCTATCTGTGTACAAATAAAACATTTATGTAACTTCTGTTAGCACAGACCCTCTCAACACATTTATAAGGAATGAAGAATCACTTACGGCTATATAATCCTATTTTCTAAAGTACGTAAACCTACAGCATTCTTTCTTCTGGACAGTCATTATTTTACCAGGCCTTGGTTGGTGAAAAGGATGGGCCCAGATTTTATTATCCCCAACAGTTTAGTTTAATACATCGTATTTATAGTTGGGTCTTAATAGATAGAATAAAGTGTAGTACGTTATTCAGTTTATTAACTTACTTATAAGCGCATCACAGAAACGATCTAGTTCTGTTTTATCTTCAGATTCTGTTGGTTCAATCATCAAGGTTCCTGCCACAGGCCACGACATGGTAGGCGCATGAAAACCTAACAAAGAAACAAAATTCGCACTCATGAAAACTGTACACCACTAAGAAAATATGTTAATTTCATTTTAAAAGGCTGAATTGCATGGTCATTCTGCAGTACTTTGTGAATTCATTTTAATCTCATAACAATATTGCTTTTGCTTTCGATAAATGTTGTATAGTGGAGTAGATTACTGACAAACCAAGCAAATTATGAAGAAAACCTGTTACTTCCAGATTAGTGATGTCTAAGGATTAAATCCAGAGAGATCCCAATTATCCAAACCCTAATTCGTCCGTTTGAAGTCATTAAAAAAAATGGCCATTGCTACCATTATCTAGTGTCATGTATCTTCACCAATTAGGTTTAATTAATAAAACCATGTATGATTCTAGGACCCTGTATAATCGTACGAAATAATTTTTCTAGATTTCTTTGAAACATTTTAATTCTTTGTGTATATTTTAGTTGCTTGGCAGTACACATATTTTGTGGCCTTCATTAAAAACTTATATTCATGTGACTGTGAAACAAAGTTTTCTACAGAAGATAATTCGTCAGACCAAAAAGGTATTTGGAACAGTCCCATGGGTAGTTAACGATCATTTTAGTGAGTAATGTACAAAAACAATAAATAAATACATAAGAAAAAGATTCTAATGACGGCAGTGTAATGTATGTCGGGTATTTATCCAAACTAACATATACTGTATGTTAACTGGTTACTTGTATGCTACTACGATAAAGGTGATTCATACAAATACGAAAAAGTGCAACTTCTTTCCATTGCATATCGTACCTGATTCGGAAACCGACGGATCAAGTACAGATTGTCATGTACAACAAGACACTGGGATCACCTTCTTGACTGTCACACGATGAATGGCACGCACAACTACTATACACAGTCATTTTTCAAAATGGACAGTTTTGAATCCAGCTGCTCGTTACGTTTCATTGGTTCATAGTGATTTTGTGCCTTCTCCAAGGGGAGCGTGAATAAAAGTGGTAGCAGGTTAAGTGTTACATTGTTCGCCAACATACACTGAATTTACTGCTTTATTTCTCATATCAGAAATATTTCATGCGAGGACATCACCATCCTGTGTTAAGCGGCTTCGGTCACTTTTTTAGAAGCACGTGCATCATTTCTTTAATGCACTTATTAAACCTTCTACTAGGAAACTAACATGTTTCAAAAGGTATGCTGTGAAATCACAAACTTCAAGAAACCATTATTAATCCTCAAGTGGGATACGATTCATCTTTGTTTATTCTTAACGTCCGTGGTCGTAAAACTGATTATAGGCCATTCGAGAATGTGGTCGACTACTTGGGAGCCAACAGAGCCACCGCCACGGAATTCATTATATACGGCTAGATGTCGGAAACGCACCTTCCCAACACGTTATGGGCATAATGGATAGAATCCAAAGCGAGCATTCTCAATGACGTAAAGATCTCAATCTACTGCTCGTGTTTTGAAAATCAGAAATAATAACTACAATCGTAGCATCGTGTACTAGTATTTAAACTTAATGGAATCGGGAAGTTGACATGCAACCAAACTTTTGTCACTACTTGCCACCTCGAGCTGATGAAGGTAAATAGTAAACATTTAAAAAAACAATATATCGTTATGACCAGCGTGTATAGCGAACACGTGGACATTGTATAAACAATAACATACATGTTTATAGAACAAACATGTGGTTATGTAAGT
>JAGDQP010074884.1:0-10221 GCA_022664845.1 Lepisma saccharinum | reverse complement strand
TTTCCATTAAGGTAAAGGTCGGTATGGGTAGGCTTCCTATAAACACTGTGGCCCAGACTTCCATCAGGTTTGCGACGAATGAGGATGTCTAGAAATGGTATGCAGCCCTCCGTTTCTGTTTCCATGGTGAACTTAATGTTGCTGTGTTGGTTGTTGAGAAATTCAAGGAACGACTGTAGCGCATTTCTACCATGTGGCCAAATGACAAATGTATCATCGACGTATCTGTAAAAACATGATGGTTTTAATGGTGCTGATTCTAGTGCTTTCTGCTCGAAACTCTCCATGAAAAAATTTGCCACTGCTGGTGAGAGAGGTGATCCCATGGCGACGCCGTCTGTTTGTTCATAGTACTGTCCGTCGAAGAGGAAATATGTGGAAGTTAATGTTATCTTGAATAAATCTACAATCACCGGCGGGAAGTGCTCGCTGAGTAAAAGCAACGTGTCCTGTACTGGAACCTTGGTAAACAGAGAGACCACATCGAAGCTGACTAGGATGTCATCTGGAGAAATACGTATGGTCTTCAGTATTTCCACGAATTCATATGAGTTCTTGACGTGGTGTTCACACTGTCCCACCAAGGGTTGAAGAAGAGAAGTGAGGTACTTGGCCAGACGGTAAGTTGGGCTTCCAATTGCACTGACAATGGGCCTCATTGGGATGTCAGTCTTATGTATTTTCGGTAGTCCATACATCTGTATGGCTGATATCCCGAGAACATCTGTATAATTTATGAAATTGCTTACATGCAGAGAGAAGGGGAAACAATGAACAAGTTGAATTTGAAAACGAATCAAATACCTTAACGGTAAACATTTAATTTGCTTTGTTTACTCTTAAACTACTCGTATTACAAGGATTCTTTGAAATTCATAAAAGACAACAGCAAGAATGCTGTAGATATGCAAGTGTAGACAATTATCTATTTTATACTTCAGGTTACATAAAAAAAGAAAAATATGAATAACTAGGGTTACCATACGTCCATATTTTGTACGGACAGTCCATATTTTAAAGGCTGTCTGTGTCCGTACCGTAATTTGCAAAATATAACTAAATGTCCGTACGTTTCAATTTGTCGGTTTCGGTTCTTGATTTTTAATTATTTTAAACCGACATATTTCCACAAATACATATTACACCATTTATGCACACACATGCAAATCGTTCTTTTAGCGCACCCGCCAATGAATAAGGGAAGATATAGAGTTTGTCCTGTCTGTCTGTCTGCCCCCCACCCCCACCCACCCAAAGTTCTAAGCAATTACAAGTCCTACAGAGTTGAACCATACTCCGTTGGATTCGTCACGACCTCAAACGGTGGGGAAACTTATGACTTTGACTCCAAAACTAACAAGTCCTTTTTATTTACTTAGTTTTCTCAATCTTTACCCCACCCCCACAAATAGATATCAGTAACTACATGTCACACGGAAATGAATGATACACCGTTGATTCGTCATAGTCCGAAGCGGTAGGGAAAATTATAATTTTGACTCTAAAAGTGGCAGGTCCTTTTGAATCACTTGGTATGCTCCATTTGTGTCTTTCCTAGATCTCAGTAACTACACTCAGAGATGAGCCATACGTTGGATTTGCAATGTTCTCAAGCCGTGGGATAACGTATCACGTAAACTCGAAATCTGGCAGGTCCTTTTCAATTGCTTAGTATTATTCTCCATCTGTATGTTTCTTTGCCCCTCCCTATACGTCACACAGAGATGAATGTTACACCGTTGGACTCGTCATAATCTGCAACGGTGGGGAAATTATCAGACTCTAAAACTCAAGGTCTGAAACTGTGAGAAAAGCTATGGATGTGACTCTAAAACTTGCAGGTCGTTTTCAATCGCTTAGTATTCTCCATTTGTGCCCCTACGAGATTTTAGTAGCCACAAGTTCGATAGGGATAAGCCATAAATCGTTGGAATAGTCATGGACACCGGTGGGAAAATCTATAACTTTGACTCTGAAACCTGCAGGTCCCGGCATTCGCTTAGACTCCATTTGTCCCTACGACTTTAAATTTTTATTTTGGATACGTTATAAGATAATTTGAATTTATACGGGGGCGCTTTGCTTTTGTCTACAATAAAACCATTAATTACCTTGTTCTTTCCCTTCTTTTCTTTCTCTGGTTAATGGCGACTAGAACTTATAATCATATAGCTTTTGTTCTTTTGCGCCAGTAGAAGTTAATTAGTTTCGTCTAGAATATAATTCCTTGGTTATCTCTCCTTACATTCGTATTATTTTATTATAATGTATAATTGTAGTTATTCCTTATGTAAATAGATATAAAAGTTCGATTTGTATATCGCTATAATAGCTTTATGTGAAAAGTTATTTATGAGTTGCTATGGAGACCATGCAAATTGTTCCTACAGCATTAAACTATAGTATTGCCTAGCAATGTTCCTACTGTCTTGGTTATCGTCTAACAATAGACCTATTTTTTAAACACAAAAGATCTCCGATCTTGGCTATAGAGATAATACAAATGAAAACAATAGTCTATGATTAAAAGCTAACGAAAAAAGTTCTTAACGGTTTTGATAGTCACACGAAAGGATGTCACTTGTTCGTCCTTGTTGACTTCCGACAGTGTGTGGAGTACCTACTTGCTCAACTTGTAAGCATTCTTCATGCAGTGCAGGTGAAGTCTGACTGTTTCATCAGAAACTTGCAAGCACTCTCACCACACATTTGTCTGCTGTCTTGTCTATGGCCGCCTTCAGGGGGATACAAGCGCCCACTGCGGAGTTCATTACACAGGGACAAATCTCCCGACCTGAAATTCTGAGACCAATGCCTAGCGGTGCGTTCATTCACAGCATTATTCCAAAAGGCTAGACATATTCGGCGACTTGAATCGGCTACAGACAAGCCCTCTTTAGTCATAAAGCAGAAAACCCTGAACGAGCTCCTTCGACACCTCCATTTCTCTTCGGCTCTACTCGAATTATGATTGTTATAAGTGGGCAAAGCGCATGATTTGGTCACAGTCAATGTTTCCACTCCTACCCCGATCTCTTTACAGCATCTGAGCCACTTATTTCCGTATCAGTGATCACGGCAAAACCGGTAAGAACTATTTGGTTACCTTGTATTAAGTGTGTATTTTTTTGTTGGTGTCTCAAGTAATTGTTCGGAATTTCATTCTATTTAAATAAATGGATTTAAAACTAATTTTTCCTTATTTAGTCTGCAAATATTATGGTAACCCTGGAATATAAGACTCGTTCCACTTTAAACACTAATAAATTACTTAGAAGAAGTTACATTTATAGACAAAGTTACCAGCTATGTATACACTGAGATGACGATTACATTGCCAGTGATGTAAATGTAACATTTGCAGTATCACGTAGGTTGCATACGTAAATACGTACGGAACACACGTAATACGTAAGAAACCTACGTTCTATGAAGTTGTTGGTTAGTGGTGGCTGCATTACAAGTAATGACAAGTGGGAAAAGTCTTTATTCTGGATGTTCCCTATGTATTCATGTTGTTCCTTAATATCACAATTTTTTACCATACGGAACATCCTGTCGACTGGTAAAACGAATAAAGTGACGTCATATAGGAACCCAGCCAAGCAGAATGTGACCTCCTGCCAGGAATGAAAGAAAGAGAAGTCAGTATATACATTACATATGGCAATTTCCTACGTAAAGCAGGAGCCGTCCACAGTAGCGCTATAGTGCTGGAAAAACATGATTTGCAGGACAGTGTTGGTATCAACATTCCATAAAGAGGGAACGTGCGTGCATGCGTTAACAGTGGGAACAAAATTTACATGCAAATACAGCGAGAGACACATTCTGGCAAGACTTAATACCGCTGCTGTGTACACTTCCTTTGTTTCGTTCGGAACATTGTGGTGGTTTGAGCGGCTGACGAGAATTGGAATCAACAGAGCGGCTGAATTGCGCTAACTTTCAAAATAATTTTGTGCAGTTAGCGTGAAATATATAAAAAATAGGGCGATGTTTAATTTGTATCAATAAAACCAATAAAACATGGTTATCTGTCCTACCTTGTGTGATGCGGAGATTATGAAATGGAGTGTCCCACCTTGTGGAAACTTTCAAAGGTATGTTTAAATATTTATCGTAAAATCTATCATTACTATTATACAAATGTGTTGTTAATTTATATCTTGAAAACAATTAAAGTGATCAAAACTTAACTTACACAACGTAATATTGAATGCAGGAAGTACTGAAAATCAGATTCAATGTTACCATCTATCAGCTAGTGTTGGGAACTTAGCATACAAGTTAAAATTTGTAAATGCCACTATACCCTCAAATTGCAGTGTTTGACTGTTTTATTATTAATTTTATACCAAATTTTACCTAGTGTGCTAAGTTTCCAAGACTAGTTTCCAAGATAGATGGCAACACCAGACATGTCAACTCCCACGCAAAATGCGTGAGTCACACGCATCGTTAACTATTTCAATAACTTAAAAACTGTTGGTTTAGTTTAATTTTTCAAGTAGAACCTACTCTGGAAATTGAAATTACTTGTGTGTTTTGCACAGTACTTTTGTGATAATTAACATGTGTTGTAACTCTTTGATATGTTTTTCATTTCTCACGCACTATCCCGCATTTCACCCCCTTCCAGGTTGGAAAACCTCACGCATTGGCACTTCTCTAGGTTGACAAGTCTGCAAGACTGAATCTGGTTTTTGATACTGCTCTCATTCAATATTGTGGTGTGTAAGTGGAGTTTTGATCACTTTAATTGGTTTCAATATATAAATTAAGAACAAATTTGTATAATACTAATGATAGATTTTACACTAAATATTTAAACATCATCCATTCTTTCCGTCTGGTACGTACGTACATCTATACATTCTAGAGGTCACTCGCGTACACGAAGAACCTACCGTCCTACCAGGCAGGAGGTGAACTACAACCACGACAGATGGTCCGTCATGACGTAAGGAGGAGCCCTCTTTACGAGCCTTGGTTGCATTGCAGGAAGAAAGGACGACGGCTTCGTACTGGCATGTTTGCGCAAATTACTTCATGACGTCATTAAGTAGCGCCTGAAGTACTCCTGGCATTTTACACAAATACATGCACAATAATGTTGTTTGCTACGTCTGTAGGACTATCTGGGATTTGCAGGATTTAAGGACTCCACGTACAGATTTAAGGATTTTCCTTAAATCCTAGGAAAAATGTTCTCAGTGTAATACAGTGGAGTACAATAAACAAACTCTTTATTTACCTTCAAAGAAGGTTTTACGTAATCATGCGTAATATTAATTTCCTGTGATCATGCTGTTGAGTTTAACAAAATTCTGGGTTAATGTAAAGCAACGATCTCCAACAAAAGATGGCAGCACTATCTTCGTATATGTCTAATGTATTTTTATCGTTGCACAACATTTCAATGCAAATCATACAAATTCAAGCCTAGAGAGTTCAAACTTTTAGGGAAGATAGTTCATAATCAATTCAAGATTTCGATCAATGCCGATTTTTTATTTTCGTTTTCCTTCATTGTTGAAATCACTTGATTGTTGTTGTGGATATCAAAACCTATAACAATAAAGCTCTTTCAACAATGAAGAAAAATGGAAATTAAAAATTGGCATTGATCGAACTCTCGAATTGGTTATGAACTTTCTTCCCTGAAAGTTAGAACTCTCTAGGATTGAATTTATTGGAGCAGCAAGGAAATTTCGTGCAACGATAAAAATACATTAGACATATACGAAGATAGTGCTGCCATCTTTTGTTGGAGATCGTTGCTTTACATTAACCTTAAATGTGATCTTCTTCAATAAGAGTTTATAAAATAAAGTAAAAAAGAAAAGGTAAAGCTATCCCCTGTGCGATAAGCACGCGTAGTGAACGGCGCATGGAGGATGTGGAGGTAGCGCTCCACATTTTCTTGACCTACGGTATACGAAGTGAGGGTGGGGTCCCACGTTCGACCACCTTTACTTTCCCAATGTGCCCAGGAGTACCAAAGGCACTCTGGTGAACTTAAATATTATTTGAAAGTTGAAATTTGTGACGAATGCATTTTCTGTTGACATGTCACTAACACGGAAGATAAGTAATAAAAGGATATATGTAATTAAATTTGATGTCGTAGTTTTGCTCCCTTCTTTTAGACACACACATATTCGCAAACTTCCTCGCTAAGCTACGATGCCAATATATATTTAAAAGGATCTTTTACCTGTAACACTGATCGACTATAAAATCTGAGAGAGAGAAAGAAAGGAAAGGAATATATACTAGAAGAGAAGAAAAAGTAAGGAGATGGGATTATGACTGGAAAGAAGAGTTTGTCATATACATGGAACAAGCTCTACATATATTTAACCTTTTAATGTGCTCAGAAGTGATATTAATGTGACTTATTTCAAGTACGCAAATGGGTATGTACTATAACTAACTTGTTCTCTCCGCTTTTTTTCGCATTTCTTCTCTTTATTACAGCTTAATTTCTTTGATCTATTTTTAGTATTTCCCCTTCACTCCACCATTCCTCTCTTTCGCATCTCTTTCCCTGTTTCTCCCCTTTTTTCTTTCCTTTTTCACTTCTTCCTTCGCTCGCCACTTTTCTTCTCTTTCGCCTCTCTTCTCTACCTTTTTCGTTTCTTCTTTCTGTCTTTCCACTTTTTTTGCCTCTTCTTTTTTTCGCGTTTTAACAATGAGCCTTTCAACGTAAGCTATAATCATCTCATTCTAAATTCTTCTCCCTTTTTCTTATTAGTCTTCTCTTTTCGCATTTAAAGATTTATGTTAAAAATTCTAGTAACTCTCCGTACCATAAAATTCTGTTTACTTACAGCCAGGCTCAAATCAAGAGGTAGCTTTAGTGGCGTAACTAACTGGCTTTGAGCCTACCGCCGCAACTTTCTGTTTGAACGTCCTTATTTGTTCTGTCACGATATCTGCGTCCTGCGGTGACGCGGGACGCAGATATCGAATAATATTGAATAACAAAGCGACTGATTAGCACAAAGGCAAAACAAAAACTAACACTACAGTCGAAGTGGAACTTGTCTTGTTTTTAAATTTTCAGCGCTAAAAATTATAAGCGATATCCGCAAATGTTAATTAATATATTGGATTATTTTTTTAAAATGAAGTCAATGTTTTAGTTTTATTAAAAACGGGACAAAATGAACATTTTTATCAAAACGACGGGACGGCCGGGAAATACGAAAGAAACGGACACTCAGACAGTCCCGTTCAAAACAGCACGTATGGTCACCCTATCCAGGAATGTTCAAATAACCACCAACAGAGGTAAATTGTGGTCTGAGTCGTTGGTCAATATTGGATCATCAGTCAGTCTGGTTATTTGGGTTAAGACGGTGTCAGCCCAGATCACTCTTATTAAGACCAGGTCAATCAAGTTCCCGGGTCAGTAGGGTTATTCGAAACAGGTATCGCACCGAGTCAATTGGGTCGGGCCCGGTTTCAGCTTTGGAACAAGGATGGCGGAAGGAAGTTGACCAGGGTGTACTTTGAAGGTAGCATCTCGACATTAATTTGGTGTGATGAAGGTAAATAATCGAGAAAAATGTCAGGAGGCCAGGTATCGGGCGTGAACTGAGTAACATTCTCTTGACCTTTTTTTTTCTGATTTGAGGCTTTCATTCCTTTACCTGGGGTGAATATTTTTCACGTTTCCAATTTCCAAATTGCAAAAACTGACTTATGAACATGAACTAAGGAAGACAGATTTTAGTATCAACTTTAGTGTGAGATTTTAGCAATTGCTGCGCATAATGAAATAATACCCAAATTAATGGAAAATAGCTTTTGTCTGTTGTCATATCTACCCTCACACACATCATGAATTTTTCCTTGACATCTAGAGGTTTCTTAAACATATGGAAACTAGTCAAACTGGCTAAGATTTTCTAAGGGTTTCTCTTCAGTCACACCATGTCAATGCCGAGGTGCTATCTTGAACTTAGACTATAGCCGATCCTTTCCCCTACCTTGTCCCGGCCTAATCCATAGGTGCCTAAAGGCCATACATCAATTTAATTCAATTCTGAAGAAAATCGTGTCACACTTATAAGTTGCTATGACTAGCATACTATTACCGATCCAGGGTTTGGTCTATACTGTTGCAGCTTATGGGCAACAGCTGCAGTTTTATTTATCGTACTTCCCCCTGATGCACTCGAAATTCCTTTACTGTTAATTCTCTTGAATGATCTTACGTGAAAGTTTTATATTTAACATTGATACGAAAATAAATTCCCTTATTTCTTTCTCCATTCACACATATTTAATTATGTAATATAACGATAGTTTCATTTTAAAAACTTGACGGGGGCAGAGGGAGCAAAACTAACAGCGACTGGATCATTGCCGCTCGGCTTTGGCAACCCGAAGCGGGAAAACGGCTGCAGCGAGCTCAGTTTCGTTTTTTATTTAGCGGTCAAACCGGCATTGCTGTTACCATAACAGGAAGAGTATACTCTTAAGTCTGGACGGATAATAGCGTATCGCATCGGTGCATCGGTGCGCAGTTGTATTAGTTTTGTTGAACTTCTCAAAAGCATTCGATCATGTCCATCATCAATGAAATACTATATCTGAAAACGCCACAAAATGAGTCAAATTATATCTACTGAACAGAAAACAATACATTATCTTACATACTTCTCTTCATAATGTTTCTTGAGCAAAATTATGTTTTCTTTGGTGGAGGGGACATTTGAACTACAAATATTAATAACTTGATTAAATTAAATTACGAGTGACCAATGCTAGGGCGAGTTAATTTACTTTATGAGGTGATGCGAGTATATTAATGGAGTCTTGAGATGGGAGCATGGATCCAGATTAACCCGATCCTTAACTGATCCGGTTCCGGATACTACTGGAACCTGGTACCCGAATCCCGATCCTGAAAACGAATACCCGGATCTTGGAACCGGCTACCCGAATACGGAAACTTGGAACCAAGTACCCGGATCATTCAAAAAAGTTCCTTTAGAATCCGGTTCTCGATTCCTTCAGAATGTGGTTCCGCCCATCCCTAACAGCGTTACCCTAATTTCATTCTATTTGGAGGTAAAAATGTTCCCCTCTTTGCAGCAACACTTACCCAATTGTAATAAGCAATTGCCATAAGTAAACAATCACATTAACGAGCTGTTTTCTTCACGTACAACTACAAAAAATGATATGAAACACATACCATGAAATGTTAAGTGAAACATGAAATACCATCCGTAAGAGCAGAATGGGGGCAGCGGGACGATATGTGTTTATTATTGTTCTGGCCTTCCCCCATCTCCTCCGACAGTAGATAGGAAGCAGCAGAAGCATGCAGAGAGATGACGCAACGGATGACATTTGATGATGTGCCATGTTTTATCCCCCTCCCTCCCCCCCCTTACTCTTCCTTCAGAGCTTTGTCTTCTCATCCCTTCACCCCGAAAAATCCCCTTTCATATGACAATGCTACTAAGCGACGCGCCGTCTCGTTCTTTCAGACGACTAGACGGGGAAATTATTATTTGAAATGTGGTAACAGGACACATACACACACACACACACATACACACATACTAAGTACTGGAAGGTCACAGACTACAAAATCGACAAAAGGCGTTGACGAAGAACATCCCCAACCCCGTCCTAGAAAACACGCACCCTCCCCACCACCACCACCACCACATACACAAAAGATGAAAAAGGATTATTCCATTATCTAATGAACGACAAAGAAAAAGTTTTATGTTCAGTGCATTATGACGATTGACTTTTTTATATGGTCAAGTTTATGACATTAAAAGTCCCGGAAGAAAATAGGTTTTTCTTTAAGAAATACAGGTTTATTTTCTGAACTACTTTCCCCATCTTTTGATATCAAGAATATCAAGATCTTTTACTTATCTTTCGCAGAATGGAACTGATCAATATCGTAAAATTTTAATGATTATATATATTTTTTTTATTCGTTGACAAAAGACAGTACACGAGCTTCGACAACAACATTATTGTATAGAAAGTTACGCCAGAAAAAAAGATGAAGTTCTGACTCGGCATTAGATATAGATCTTACGATTTACGAAACTGATCTCCATTCAAGTGTGGTAAGGCGTGGTCAGTGTAACGAATTTTATCATCGATTTATCTGTCTCTTTCGAGACGTCCGTCACTTGTCATAGATAGGGTAATTCCGGGATGGGGAGAGATGGC
>JAGDQP010074882.1:0-10222 GCA_022664845.1 Lepisma saccharinum | reverse complement strand
AAGAGCGATATGTACAATTTCTTGCGAGTTGGGGCCAAGTATATGCAGTGTCTTTCAAACAACATGTACATCGCGTATAATGAAAAACAAATAATAGGAAACCTGATTTTAACTAACCCATCTTCGCACGCTCAAGATACGGTCTATGTTTTTTGTGGCAAAATACGTGTCATTTATAACAAAGTGTCGCCCTAAGTGTTCCTCTCCATGCCGCTAAATTTATTATGTGTTGATCTACTCTAGTGAGCATCTAAGTAAATGATAATGACAGCTTTCCGTAACACTTTTTGATTTCTGGCTATCGTTAGGTGTTTATAGAAGTGTCTGTAATAATTATTTGGACGGAAAGGTGGAGGAAGCTGTCAGTATTATTTAATAAAAGTTAATGTTAGGTTAGTTTTGTCCATTTGTGCTGAACCCCAACTGAAGATAACCCTAATCATGTTCAGTGCTAGGGCTAGCACTTTTGGGCGGAAAATCATCAAGTTCAGAATTATTTAGGATCTAATTTTCACTTAAACTAACCAATATAAGCTACGCAAACCCAATCGAGCCTAACCTAACTATCACTTTTTTTAAACAATCCGGAGTAGTATCTTGCAGGTCGCCTCTTAAACAAAATTCCGTCTTATTAATTATAAATGTTATTTTAAATAAATTAATTTTACTTTAATCACCGCCTCTTAACATAATCTATCCTATTGTAAGTTAACGTGACCTTAACCAACGCTATCCCTGCTAACCGAGCGTGAAGAATCTTGAACAAAAGCTGAAAAAGAAAAGTGTAAGTTGCGTAGATGCCAGCCAGTAATAGCATGAATCTTTCCAGGATTTTTGGGTCGCGGAGCTATTGTGGAACTTAGAGGCTGGGGTAAGATAATTTGTATAATCATTTATTATAATATTTTTAATACCTACACACACGCAAACTAGGGACATTGCTTGAAAGAAATTTACACTTGAACACCAGTGATTTTATATTCAGTTCCCCCACCCTCACAAGAACACATATAAACATGCCTATCAGGGGTTTCGCCATAATTGTCAGTTTGGGGGATGTAAAGTCAAAACTGGAAGGTGTAAGTGGAGTTTTGCACGGTATCTATCGAGTTTTGACCGCAAAAGTTTTAAAGTTGGGAGGTGTTCTCGAGAATTGGGGTGGTGAAACTCTCCCAACAGAGGGGGAGTTACACTGATGCCTATACATATATTAACAGAAGAAAGGCAAGTTGAACTTCATTTACCGGAATAGAATTTATGGCAACATTAATGGAAAATAAATATTGCGGGAAGGGTTACGATAGTCTTCACTACGTATAACGCAGTGAAAAAAACAAAAACGAAAGGATATGAAAAATTAAAAAATATTCTATTTTCAATCTTTAGCGCTGTGTGTGGTAAATATCCAGAATATTGGCTTTCCGAGCATTATTCTTAAAACTAAAGCAATTTAAAACATGAAGTATGCGGTATAGAAACGCGCGCCTACCTGCAGGTCACTGGAATTAAAATGGCGGTTTACTAAAGCGGAAGTGAAGTCTTTTGTTCCTTCTCGTGTTATCTGACGTACGAAAGCTGCTTTTCCGCTTAAGTTAGGATGGTAGACGAATGTAGTGTTGTTTTGTGGCGAGACTGTAATGTAAAGGATGTCGAACTTATATCAAAACGGGACATACAAATGTAGAAACTAAATGTAATGTCATGTACGAAACTCAATCAGGACTAAGGAACCATGAAAATAGGTGTGGAGTCGTGCAAATCTGTAATACTTTTTTCCAAAGAAGGTTGTTTGTATTCATGTAAAATTGTTATGAGTTAACGTGCGCATCTTGTCCACTCTTAAAGTCCACTTTAGACGATACAATCTCTCGTGTAATAGAATGTACGAGATTTTTCGTGCGATAAAAAACAAAATATTTTATAGTATTTTTCACGGAACAATTTTGAATACGAGGGGGTAATGATGAAACTTGTAGAGCTTATAGTTCTCACATCTCAAGCTCTTAAGATAATTATGCCAGAGACATTTGTGAAAGTAGCCCATTAAAATTAATAAAGAAGAATTGAAATAACAATGAATAAAACTTAAAACTTTATTTTTATGTGGGCCAGTCTAGTAACTTCGAACTTCGGTCCGTCACGATTCGCCTTTAGCTGTTAAGTGTTAAAATCCACACCATGCCACTGTCGGGACTCGAACCCAGGACCTTGGAGCCGATGGCCTACCGCCGCAGACCGCTCGGCCACCCGGCCGGCAAATAATAATGAATCTTGAATTAGCAATAATTCCGTTTTTTCTAATACCACATTCTATAAAGAGAATCTAATTTCTACTAGTTTTCAGTGGATACAAAAATGTCGTAACTTTACTTTTATACTTCAATAAGAAATCATATGTTTAAGATAGTGCAGGCCGGGGAAAAGAAAGAAATTTTGGAATAAACTCGGAAAAGTTAGTTTTTTTTGTCAGGAGGCAAAAAAACTGGTTTTATTGACAAAAACTTTTTTCTTCTTGCTTTTCATCACGAATATTCACTACTGAGCACACGTTAAGCATTTCTTGTTTAGGTTTAGTAAAATTAAATAGTCTTACGTTAAAAAATTCACAGCAGACTTTCTACTTACTTTACGAATGCAATATATCTAATTAACGCTCTTGTACACGAACGGAAACGCCGGCCTTGTAGCCGTGCGGTCTGCAGCGGTAGATCAACGACTCGAAGGTCCCGCGTCCGAGTACCAGCAGGGGCATAAGTGTCGATTTTAATAGCTAAGGGGCGAAACGTGACGGGCCGAAATCCAAAGTTAATAGACTGGCCCATATAAAAATCAAGTTTACCAAAGTTTACGAGAGAAAAGTTCCGTCCACTTATGGCCTTGAGGCATGTTTAGCTCAGACCGAGGGAGTAAAGAACACTATAAAACTGTCAGAGGAAGTCCCAACGTTTTTAACAAGAATTCACACTTTTAACTATTTCATTAATCATCAAATAATGTCAGGGACTCCGTAATAGTAATAATAATAATAATAATTTTCAAAGAAGCATGATTTATTTTAAAGAAATGTGCTTCCCTGGGGTTACCGGCGTTCATTTTTTATTTTTTTACATCACTAGTTTAAGACAACTCATATTTTCAATGCGGACACACAAAACGTTGCAGAATTTTCCCAGCCTTCGCTGATAAGTTTATCGTCATATGTGTTGTTTTTACCATATTCCTGAGTTAGTAACGTAAGTGGCATAACACACCACGTTAAAAGTACACACATCGCTATATATTAAGTCTTATTTATACCAATGAGGGCCAATTAGTAATACCGCTGTTTAACTACTCCTACCATAGAGCATTAAAAATGCTTCAAATGTTACGTTTTGCGTTCCTATTATCATGAAAGATACTAAAATACATGCAAATAAGAACAATTTAGCTTTTGTGTGATTCCTACACACAGAAAAGTCCCACACAAAAGACATGTGGATATGCATAGGGAGGGTCAGCTGTCTTAACCCTTGTATATAAAAAGTTCGTCGATTAATAACCTAGCTCACGTATTGATTTGAACAGCTAGCTCTGGCTTTACGTCGTCACTCGTCACTCCATCTAGATGACCATACGGTCCCTAATTTTCCTGGACAGTTGTGAATTTTAGGGCTTTGTCCTGGTGTCCCGAAAAATATATTAAAAGTCCCGAATATCATGGGTTAATTCAACTGTAATGGTTAACCTTAAACAAACTAAGTAGAAATATTTGCAACACCATTGGATGCTGTTTAAAAATACTTTCTCATCTGCATCACTTGACGATATGTTGAACGTGCTGTGTGAACTTTTTTCTTACTTCACTGAAAATCTCTTGCAGGGTAAGCTAAACTTTAATTAACTAGAAACTGAGATGATTACCGGTTCTCAAGGACCAAAATCGGCAAGAGATAACCAAAATTAGAGAAAATACGTGAATTCGTGCAGTCCCTTACTGGTGTAAATGCTTTTGTAGGTAGGCGGGAGAAGGCCATTTTCAATCATATCTAGGGACCAAAAATAGAATGTGTGAAAGCCTTATTAATTATTCGAATTATCAATTCCGAGACTAGTACAGAGATGTATCAAAACATTAAAGAGAACAAAGCGCTTACAGACAGGTAGGTTGTCTACAAAGAAGTATGATTGGTTCAATTATCAACGTCGACCACTCCAGGATAATAAACTTGAAGAATCATTTGTCCTAATTTCGAAAGACTCTAATTTAAAAGTTATTTTAATTTACAACTTACTTCACTATTTCTTTTAAATTAATATTTTTGTATAAAAATCATTAACAAAATTATTATATTTTTTGTTTTTTCAGGTATTGTTGATAAACTCCTGTTTGTTTTATTTAAACCCAATACTGATTAAAACAAACAGTAAAAATTATGGGGAGAAAATGTTTCGGTGTTTAACTAATATATGTGTGTAAAGTTGATTTATTATAATTCGAAATCTTTAGGGGATTTTTTTTAGAAAATAGTGTTATGCCAGTTATTCAGGCAAAAAATCTTGACTTGTAAAACTGATGAGATATTATCTTCAGTGATCAAGTTCCTATTGATTTTAAAAGTTCTAATTTGATGCTATTTTCTAATTTTATTTTAAAAGCCGAGGCAAATAAAATGAACGTTTTTAAGGTAACTTTATGGCCTGGAAAAGATTTTTTCTTGGGTCGACTCTCAAACCACCCGCCATTTTAATTCCAGTAACCTGCGGTTAGACGCACGTGTATAGAATAGATTTTATTTTGTTTAACTATGACAGAGTTAGAGCTATTAAAGAAAACAAAACCTGTTTTGCGAAAATTCCAGCTGAATCGCCAAAGCTCCCCTTCCTCCCCCAAGAAGCAAACGCGATAATGAAATGAGAGAGTTTGGGAATTCATATTTTCATTTTTTTTTTTCAGCCAAAAGGCTACTTACTGTAAAAATTGCTGTAGGTTTCAAGTTACACTGCTTTGAGAGTAGCACATCTTTAACTGAATTGGAGTTATTAAAGAAAACAGAAATACCTGTTTTGCGAAAATTCCAGCTGGATCCCCTCCCCGCCCCACCAGTTGGACAGTTATAGAGAAATGGTTAAAAATGTTTGTTCCTTACAATCCTATCTGGATAACACGCATGCACCCCCCGACACAATATATATATTTCTACCCTTTACCATCTTGTATATAACCACAGAACTTATTTCTACTTGCCCAAACAATGACAGTCACGGAGTCAGATTATTCTTAGATGTCAATTTATCTTATGCCACTGACAACGGAGACACGGTAAAGAAGCTAGGTATGAAAAGGAAAAAAAAAGGAATAGCAGGAATGTATATACGCTGAAAGCTGCAATCTGCATTCCAAAACAGTTAATGCCAGACATAGAATAATTTTGAAAATGAAAACTAGAAGCTTCTGGGATAACTAAGCTCAACTAAGTTCTTACATTATCCTTATTTTATCGTATTTTCCTTGGCGATAGCTTCTGATGGAATGTTGTGAAGAGGCTGACACAATTTTCTTGAGTAAGAGGAACACGTGAAAATGGACAAACAATGGACAAAAAAAGGTTTCGTGAAAGAGTAAGGGAAAAAAAGAAAGAAGTGCGTGCTGGTGTTATTAAGCCACCGTACTTTAAGATAAGTGCTGTTGGGTAACATAGTGGCCTAGACATGAAGGCGGGAAAATAACAAAAAGCCGCAAAACGAGAAATTTAACTTGAGTAGGGAGAGAGAAAGGTAGTGGGAGTCATGAATGATATGATAAAAATTTCGGAAAATACGAGTAAGGAAAATAAAGAGTAATAAATATTATTTAGAAATAAAGTACTAATACTTTTATAGCTAAATATGTGAGCCTTCTGCGTGACCTAGTCGGTTGCGCGCTCGACTTCATTCAGAGTGCTCCCGGGTTCGATTCCCGGTGAGAGTAAAGGATTTCGGTGTTCAAACAGCATCGTAAGGGTTATTAGGGAACTACTTGAATATAAGTAGTGAACTGTGGTCATGAAAGTCAGACACGGCTCAGAAGAGGCGTTACGTTGACCACGTAACCTTCTACTTGAACGTAATACTGCCGTGTGAGAGGCCGAGGCCCTTATAGGGCTATCTAGCAACCCAGTTTAGTTTCAACTAAATATAAAAAGGAAATTTCTTTCGTTATTACTATTACTATTATTACCACTCTGTTACCCATCTCTCATATTTCAGTATGGAAGCTTAGCCAGTCCCATACTCATCTCATTCTGTCGTTTTTATTAACCTTTCGCGTGACCATGCTTTTCGGTGAAAGCTTGCTACATTCAGTTTTTATTTGTGAAATGTTTTGCTTCTTCAGATCTTTCGTCCTCTTATAAGAAGCTAATTTTTTATTGGCATGGTTGTATTTATTTTTAGAAACTTATTCGGAAGCTAGGTTAGACCTAAGGAGACCAGAGGAAACCTCCAACTTAGAGACTGACCAAGAGGATAGAAGAATTAGGAGAGGAAGTAGGTCTAATTTCTATGACTCACCAGAAGAAAGGGTTTCTAATGATGATGTTGACTCGCTACGAAGACAGCGCATACAGTTGAAAAAGCAAGTTTAGATACAAGATTACACTACCCCTCCTCTGCTTACAGAAAGCTCTTCCAGTGAAAACTCCTCTCCTTCGACAAGCACAAGCGTGTCTGAAATAAGAAATCCACATCTTCCGTCACCGCAAGGTAACTATTACATTTTTCATGAACACTTTGGAATCATTGATTATATAGCCAAAGATGCAAAAATGCCGTAAATAAAATTCAAATTTCAATAATCATAAAAAAGTAAAACACTACGTTATATATAGGGTTAACTTGCGTATTGGGGAAATGGGCTTACATTAATGAATGTTTGTTCACATCCACATTATTACTTGTTAAGCTGAAATATAAGAAAGATTATACTGTGAGTGGATTTTAAATATTAACGCTAGTATTAAAATTTTGATAAATAAAGCAATATTTTAAATGGAGGAAACACAGCTTTCTGACACGGCTGATATTATTTAATAACAAAAAGAAATCAAAATGTAACAGTTTCGGAAGTATACCACTTCCTTCTTCAGACTACACTCTACATCTCAAATTTACATTTTAATTTATTTTTGGTATTAAATGATATCAGCAATGTCTGAAAGCTGTGCTTTTCTTTATTCAAGATGGATACAAGGCTACATTATCGTAATATCCATGTAATATTTAACTAAATTACACATTCAGTGTAGATAGGAAAGGAAAGTACCTTTAAGCTACTGAGGTTAATTTCTTCTATGTATCTGACTGTGTTCCTGGTGGGTAAGTGGTACCGCTCGCTGGCTTGTAATCAAGGAATCCCGTATTCGATTCCCGGTGGGAGGGGGACAAGTGGTTCGGAGCCAACGTTAAACTGTAGGTCCCGTCCTTGGTAGCTTACCAACTCGTTTAGGACGTTAATAAAATTCAATCAATCTTAATTCTATGTATATGAGAGACACAGTTAATTGAAAACAACAAGACTATTGTGGAAGTCCCTCGCACGTTTTCCATGAGCACTTCTGCGCGTATTTTGTGTGTGTATATGTGTTCTGATATTTATGGCTTTAACATACACATTTTTTGTATATATTTCAAGTACAAATGTATGAGAAGAAACTAATATTTCACGCAGTTTTCTTGTCTTTTATTTCCTTTCGAAATATCAGTGCCATGAAGACAGTATCATGAAGACAAGGTATAAAATTGGAGAGTATGATTCCAAAAGTCACTCAATCTATTTCAAGCATTTTCAGAAAGAGCGAGCTTTGCTATGCGTTTCTCTCTAGACTGAGCAAATTCTTAAACAATAGGTACCAACCAATTTTATCTCACAAATCAAGCTTTTTGAATCATTTACATTACCATGTAAAGAGGACTTCCTGTATTAAGAGTACACACACTAGAAGGGAAAAACGCGGTAATGGACTGAGGGAGTTTGGGAATCATATTTTCATTTTTTAAGCCAAACGTTACTTACTGTAGAAATGGCTTTAGGTTTCAAGCACCATTGCTTTGAGAGTAGCAAATTTGTTAACGAAGTGAAAAGTGTATTTTGCTGTATTGTAGATTTACATCCCGCTTTTTTATCACTTATATACTCTGTTGTGCTCATGACCGACAATTTATATGATAAATGTTTATTTAAGTTTCATGAAACATTATTTTTAATTTTACACTTTTCAGACTGACAGTATTGTACTAAAGCAATTGCAAGCATCTGTAAGCGATATGGCTGAAAAACTGATCAGCTTAGAGAAAAAAATTTACACAATTCTCGTGCATCTTATACAGAAACATACAAGTACAAACGAGATTGAAAGAAACGATGGAAGTGTTGAGATGGAATTTTTAAGCATGTTACCTGTAAAGACTCTTGAAGAATTCAATACCTTGGAGGAAAAGCTAAAAGAAAGTGGCAACTTCCCAAGAAAATTTGTAAGTATATTCTTTATAAAGAGCCACGTACTAAATAACTTCCTTTCTTCAGACTTTGCATGAAGCAAACGTTAAATTGTCATATAAACAAGTCCATTAAGTAAAATCGTTGACATTTCTGAACTCGATTTTCTTCGTGTTAGAAAGTAAGATTAACTTGAGTTCAATTTTGTGGTGAATAAAATGAAAATTTAGCGCTAAAAATACATTACAGCACAATATTTATCCCTAGAACACAGTAAAGTCAAAAGGGCAATTTAAGGTAAAAAATAGATAGATTAAAAAGAACTTAATATTACTCCATGCAGTAAAATTCAGGGGAACACTTAGGGCATAAAGATGAAGATTCGTTGCCATATTTCGACGTTTACGGTCTTTGATAAGCATAAAAGGAGAAAGTAAACTTGGTAAAAGAAATAAGCTTATAATTTCCACAGAAGTACAATGGAAGCTGGGGCGGACTGGCCAGGGCCGCTAGGCCGCAATCGCGGTATAGGCCCTCTCAGAAAAAGAATAATGAAAACAATAAAGTAAGAAAGAGAGAAAAGCTAATACAGAAGAAAGCTAAATAATTCGGTAGATCACTGGTTATTATGCTACCAACACACTCCCCTCTTCCATCCTTCCATCAGTAAGTTAACTTTTTCAATAGGGTCCTTTTGTTACTGGATTTGTGGCTAGGCCCATCTTTCACTATGGTATTTTATTATTGGAAACTGTGATTTAGTTTGTGCCTGGGGTCTTGGGCCCTTCTTTCATTTTATTGTGCAGTTGGGGCCCTTCTTTCATTACATTGAGCAGTTGGCGCCCTGGGCCCTTTATTCATTATGTTGGGCAGTTGGGGCCCTTTCATCGTTGAAGACTGGGGTCTGATTTGTAGCTGGGCCCATATTTAACCAGTCTGATGGGTCCTTTAAGATGTTAACACACCTTGTAGGTCTAAATTTGATAACTCAAAAATGGAAAATACGCATTTTAAAAAATGTATTTACTTTTGCCTAGTCCAAATAAAAAAAATTCATTTAGAACAGAAAACATGCTTCGTTTTTTGGAATTACCCGCTGGAGCTTAGGCTAAAGTGTTGACATGGAATTTTTTCGCCAGCATAAATACCATAATTCTATCTATCTCTGGAATAAAAGTGTTCTATCACAATCATGTCCAGTAGACGATAATGCCAATAAAGTAAGAGATTGAAAATAATGGTGTACGTAATTACTACAGTAGACGCAAAAAACGTGATTGCTAATCAGAAGACAATGCACGACGTTTTAGAGTAGGGCTTGCTCAGAATAGACGTAGCCCTGCAGTGAGCAATGCCTCTTCCTTAGCGGCCAAGTTATTATTTTTGCGTCTACTGTATGAGGTTGATTAACGTTATGTCACAGAGGTGTTTTGATCACGTGGTGCCGGTAAAAACATCCTAGGTACATCAGCAGCATTTGTAGAACGTTATACAGGCTACCTTAAACAATGTAAACAAATGACGTCATTGTAGTCTCAGTGACATTTTTCAGGAACTCTGCAATTCATCATCTGAACTGAAAAGAATTTTAACTTTTTAAAATTATTAGTTATTTAGTGTTTCAGCAGTGTTTTACATTTTCAGTAAAACTGTCGTGTTCATTCCACAGTCAAAAGCTATTATTAGTTGTTTAGTGTTTCAATTTTCAGTAAGCTGTTTTGTTCATTCCACAGTAAAAAGTTATTGGCTATTATTTGTTTAGTGTTT
>JAGDQP010074881.1:0-10222 GCA_022664845.1 Lepisma saccharinum | reverse complement strand
TCTTTCTGCTCAACAATTAAGGACCCGTTTTTTTTTGTTTTTTTTAAATATTTAAACAATTAGTTAAAGACTGGGTTGTTGTCTTACTAATTGCAATATTTATGTGTAGAGATTAATACATTTTAAGCTATGATTTTTTTTAAAAAAATAAATAAATACTCTTCAAAATTAAATGAATCTATTTTTCCACTGCCGGTCAGTGACACAACATCGTCATTTCTAAACGAAACATTGAGTGTCGTATGCAGATTTCTCAAAGGCAATACATTGCTTCAAGCTCCATTATGAGACGCCTTGGTACAAGTGGTTAATTCTGTCAATATTCTATTTGTAATCAAGTTGGATTTTTAAATATCTTTTACTTATCCATTGATATTTCATTGCTTTTTCTTGTTATCGAAGATTGTTGAGTCATATCGTATGTACTTTTTTAATTGAAATATTATTTCCTTCTCAGGCCACCAAAAATTTTCTCACGATGTTCTGAAAACGGGGGTGAGGTGTAAAGCAAGGGTAGGGGTGGAGCATGACCCCGAGGTGATTTCCGGGGCCAGTAAGGCCCTGGGAACGTATCAAAATTCAAATTTATGGAGCACAGCTGTTCAAATTTTGGTGGAAAGGGCTGGGACAAAAACTCACACCACTACTGACTTACCCTACTGGAGGTTGGTTGTAGCCTATTGTAGAATATGCGATCCAGTAAAATAAAGGAAGTACTATGTACAAAAGAGTGGCGGCGATGACGGCAATCATAAGGGGATTTCATCCGGCTGGCTAGAAAGAAAGGGATGGAAAACTAAATAACAAGGTGAATCTCAAAACTAGCTATTTATATCTATTAACTCTTGACTTGTTTGGAAACTATGCCTTAACCTCTATTGTTTGTACTAAATTTTCGTTTTTTTTTTTTGAGTTGTGGGGTCACACAGACCCCAATATCGTAGACTGTATCTATATTGAAAATGACCACTAATAATTTACTATTTAGCTTAATATTCATTTAAAAGCAAACCATCTTCTGTTTTATAATTTAATCTTTATCGGTACTCAAAATACAATTTAACATTTGGTATATTTCAACCCATTAAAAAGCACTAGACAAGAACTCAAGATCGGACACTTTTCTTTACATGTTGCACAAATAAGTGCTTGGTGCTCTGCACAAAAATGTTTGTTGAATTTTTCACGAACTAGTCTACCTTTTCTGTCTTTTTTTCCTATCACAAAGATGACAACGCTTTCTTGAGTTTGCAGATAACCCTGAAATTGTTGAAGTGCTTTCAGTTTTGGACACTCCGAAGTGTTTCATCGCTTGAGTCACTGATTTTGGTAACCGAGCTGACATCTCGCATCGGCGCTGAATTTGAGGCTTTACCATGTCTTCAGCAAGGCTGGATAAAAATTACGCCTCGCATTGGGCTTATTTGCGAAATCCGAATTTTGAAAATTATATATGCGTTGAGCGCAGAAGCATCTATCATATTGAAGAACATAACTAATGGCCACCTTCTTGTTTCCCGTTTTGTTGTGAATTCTCTCACCACCCCTTTGGTCTTGTTATAATATAGAATTATATCTGGCTTTTTCTTACTTGTGTCAGATACAGCGGCATCATGATGCTGTGTGTTGAGTAAAATCACAGCTTTGCTTCTCTTAGGTACATAACTTAACAATCGTTAGGTCTCCATTGAATCCGAACACAGATGTCAATGGACTACGAGATTTACTAGGTTGCATAATATCCGGAATTTCATGTTTGTTCTTCTTCATCGTTCCAACGAGAGATTCTGAGTTAGCAGGTACTCAGCTAGTTCAACACTTGTAAAATAATTGTCCATAGTAACGTTTCTTCTACTTTTGAACACATATTTTGAAAGTTTCTTCACAACGTTCTGAGCCTGATCCTTCTCCACAGTACATCCTGGCTGCTTTCCTACATATACAAAACCATTGAGGGCATCACATAACCAAAATATTTATATACCATATTTAGATGGCTTATTAGGCATATATTGAACCAGTTGCTCATCTACTGTTACAGTCACTTGAAATATAATAATTTTTACAGTTTGCAATAAAACATTCCAAAATAAACCGGATGGAACCAAGTTTGTCTTCTTTCAGTCTATTTGCGCGTGTTCGTACATCATCAAATCGAAGAAACCTTAGAATTTGATGAAATCGCTTCTGTGACATAGTCGCACGATACAAATTAGCATTTGCACAATTCTACTACAGGACAGTCCCAATTACGTTCCACCCCTGCCTGAATGCACAGTCCTAGAAATGCAATTAATTCCATTTTATCTATTGGATGTGTCCACTTAGCGCTTGAATCGGCAGTAGTCACTCGCCTTGCCTCGAGATTTGTGCACTGTACTATTTCGCCAAGAATAGCATCACTGAAAACTAATTTGAATGCTTGCAATGGCGTAGCAACGTGTACGTTTTTTTTACACCAATCGAAGATGTAATTGTTATATCTTCTAGTTTGAGTAGGTGGCGGCGGCACGGGATTCCAGTACATCCCATTTTTCGAAACGCACAGAGGACGCAACAATATTTTCACTTTCTGATCCTTGGTCAGTCATGTTCGATTCATCCACTCATCTTCACTCACTTGCTTCCTCAATAACAGCTGGAGGATCGTCAGAGTAGGTGGCAAAAACAAGTTCTTCGTTTTCAGAATCAGTTTTATCTTCGCTGAAATTGGCTTCACTTTCCTCATCACTATCTTCAAACAGTACGGAGCTAATATTTTCCTCTGTTACAACAGTTCGAGTTCTCTTAGGCTGAGACATAATAATGAGGAAAAAATAATTGCATCCGAAAAGCTAAGTGTTTTGGAAAATAAATAAATAAATTATACCCCACAGTAGAATGATGTTGAATTGCTTACAAGGACAAATAAAAACAGTGATCACACTGGCAAATGAGGAAAACCTTAACTTTTTCTTCTCAGATTGGAAGCAATTTTGCAATCAACTTTTTTGAAAGACATCTGTGAATTGTAAGATACATTCCTACCATTGTAAGATACACTATAAAACATTCCTTCGACTTGATTATTGAAATAGGGTTGCATTTATTTATTGTTTTAGAAATCTAACGCTCAGATTGGGATATGGTAGAGAAAAGAGTGCGAGGATTCGTCCTGAACTTACTTTTGAAGGTACCATCTCTGAATTCTCCTGATGACAATGAAAAAACAAAAAACATCAGTCAGGTTGGCCGGAGGTTGCGATCGAACCCCGCGTCCCAAATGAGAAATCAATGTTCTACTAACTGAGGTGCGGCCGATTGCTCGATTTGGTGGTAAACGAACACACACAAATAGGCTGAAGGAAGATAAACTTCCTTCCATCAGTCTTACTTGGGAACATTACATCATTATTACAGTAATAGAGAAGCTAAAATAACAAATTCATAAATTATGTTTTTCCTAGTACCCCCTTGCAACGAACTGATCGCTCTAGTCCTTTAGCACCATCAATAACCAAGTACGAACTACTTTGAAACCATTTTAAACGAAGTTTATTATCAGAAAGTCTCACGAATATAATTTAAAATTTCTTTATAAGTATGGTCAAACTTACTCCAAATTGGGGTCACACAGACAGAAAAAGCAGGGTCATTTAAAATCAAGTTAAATAATTATGGCTTTGATAAAAGAAAATTTGTTAAGTCACAAATAATACTGTAAAATTGAGTTTCTAAAGATGTCAGAAACTTACTATATTTTACCTATCAAGATAAGGAAATAATCGAGCCGTATGATCCCTTGGGGTCTGTGAAACCCCACGACATAAAACTAGGGTTAAATCGCAAAATGCTAAAGGTTAACTCACTTCAACAAAATTTCACTCGCTTAAACGAGCTATCCTAGAAAAGATCTAGTTGACTGACTGATAGCGATCAAAAGGTGCGGGGAGAGCATCTGGAGAATCGAAAAATATAAATAAACAAGCGGTGACATGGAGAAAGAAGAAAAATGCCAAACTGATTAAATATAAATGTTTCTCGTCCTTTTTCTTGGGGGTCATTTAATCCTCATTCAACTCGGGGGTAGTAACACTGTTCGAGACCGCAACGTTGTGTATATACAAAGAAGCGTGACAATCGTAAGTTTTCTTCTGATGCTCTGCTCGCTTGAAAAAAACTGATACTAGAGTTTTGAAAGGTTGCTGACTACTATGAGAAGGAGAGACGATGCTTGAAGGTAAAATGACTCTACAAGATCGTTTGTTCAGTACTGAATTAAAACTCGAAGTACATTCAATTTAGAGCGTGCTGTTGTCTATAATATATCGAATAAACTTATATATATTCTTTTTCTGATTATTATCACACACAAAGTCGAACCGGTAAAATACTCAGGACGCGAATATATTTCATATCAACGAACAATGATTAAATGTGTCGATAAAAGTTGCTCGTTCCTTTTCGTAGCGTGAGTGTGATTTCAAAAAATAGTGTACCAGAGTGACTACCAGTGTGTTAAGTTAACGATGTGTATCATAGACGTTTCTCAACTAGGTCTGCGATGAGGCCTGAATGTGTTTCACGGGGTGTCTTGTGAGGGAACAGTGCAGGGTCTGTGGGGGTCCGGAGTCAAGCTGGAGTCATCCGTAGGGGATGCTTCCGTGGGGGTGAAGAGTGGTTTTATCCGGGATATACTAACAGTCTTCTTTTCGGCATTTCTCTACGCTGTCATCATAACGGACTATATATCGATTAGGATTAATCTGTTTTATGATTGTGGCGGAAGTCGAATATACCGTAGAGATAAACTTGGACTCCTGGCTGAGGAGTGCAATCCATCAAATGTACCCTCTGGCTGGGGTAGTATTCTCTTTGGCAGGAATTTCTGAAAATCCCGCTTCTGTATTTCAATTTTACAAATTGTTAAATGCTTGGGCACGGGCTATGTCCATGTTTTCTATGCGCTGTTGATTGGACATCTTGTTAGTGTGTGTGCCTAGTTGTAAATCAAGGGGGTAACCGGGGAACATACCCATACAAGAGACAAAAGGGTGGAAAACAATGCGAGTTGTACAAGAACGTGACCGTTGGTAAGTATAAACTCCATTCCCGTTTCTTGTCCATTATACAGGGTGTCAAAAGACGGATCAATGTCTGATGGTATTTTTCGACTGGTCCAAGAGTCTGGTGACTCAGGACATCTGAATATTTAACGTGTATTTTCAATTTTAAACAGATCTTCCTTTATACTTGAAATATTGGTGGATCCGCGGTGAAAATAAATAGTGAGTGGTAGCCCATATTTAACAAATATGTGTTGGACTAGTGCGGCTGCAATGCACTGGGCATCGTTGGGTTTTAAAGGGACGCTAACGGCGAATCTAGTGGCCAATTCTATAATGTTTAGGATGTATTTTTGTGAGCGGCTAGGAGTTGAATCAGACCAAGCACGTCTACGAAGATGTAACTAAAAGGTGGGCCTTGTTTCGGGTGCATTTGGAGATTCCAAATTTTCTTTCCTGCCTGGGGCTTGATTACCGGATTTAAAAAACTATGGCTTTCATTATAGAGATGATCTCGGGATATGACTTTCATGTTCAAGAAAAATACTCGTTGTAATAACAAATTAAGCGTTTAGGTGGCGGACGCATGGGAGGCACCGAGGGCTGATTGATGGGCTTCGGTAACTACTTTGTGTCATAGGTAGAACGGAATACAAAGCAGGTATTTGGTCATGCTCTGTAAATGCGATACAATTTACCATTGCGAATCACATATTGAGATGGAACGCGACTGAATTTGGGATCGTTAGCTAAGGATGATGATGGGTGTTTTACTACATGGATAATTTTGGAGAAATAGGGATCCTTACATTGTAATTTTGGAATATATAGTTGTTCCTCATGCTGAAGAAGCCAATAAATGGAAACTATAAAGAATCTGCTACTGGAGGTTGCGCTTGATCTTGGGGGAGGGGGTTTCTGCTGAGCGTGTCAGCTGATGAATTTTGGCCTGATTGGACGTGGGTAATATCGAAATCATAATTTTCGAAAAATATCGACACACGTGCGAGCTTACTATTACGATTCTGGGAGTGTTAATGTGACAAGCAGCTTTATTATCTGAATGAAGATGGAAGAATTTTCCATACAGAAAGGAATGGAAGGATTTAATCACGTAATAGGCTGCTGACATTTCCAGAGAAAATATGTCATACCGCGTTTCAGCATCTGTAAGGGCTCGTGAACAGTAAGTCACTTGGTGCAACAGATTATAGGGGCCTTGTAGTAAACAGCCTCCATAGCCAGACTGACCCATACATGGGATGTTTGGGCAAATTTCGGCGAAAATGTTTGGAGATGCCGAGAAATTGCTTAATTTGCCGTTTGGTTTTCAGGCGAAGAAACTGAACGATAAATCAATTTAGGTGACATATATACGGTATTAGCAGAAACGACTGAACCTAGGACCTCTTAAAAGGGAGAATAGAAATTGCCTTGGATGGTTTTAGGCGGATGTTGGCAGCACGTAAACGTTCAAACAATTCACGAATGACTGTCATATTTTCAGCATAGGACGTTGTATGGACTGTCAAGTCATCAACATATGTTGCTAAATAATAAGATGGTATACCATCAGTAATGAGCTGAACGTTTGCAGACAGCACGCTGGGCGAGCTTCGAAGTCCCATAGGACTGAGATATTTCCGCGTAACAAGGGAGCCTACAGAAAATGTTGAGGTCCTGGGACTGCTGCAAGGGCTGCTTGATGGAAACAACGGAAATAACAAATCTACTGAGGTAATGATTTCCAGACACGTTGGAAGTAACTTCGTCAATATTTGAGTAGCTATAGGTGATATTATGTATTTTACTGTTAAGCAGTCGTAAATCAGATAAAAACGTAGGGAGGAGTCTGGTTTTTTGACCAGAAACACAGGGTGATTGTAATTTGAAGAAATAATTCGTTTTATAATTTTCTGCCTTTCCATGGATTTCAATTGGGCACGCACTGCATTTCGGAGATGGAAGGGTACAGAAAATGGGCGAGCATTGACTGGGTTCGAGCCTGTGGTGACTATTTTGTGTTCAAGCAAATGTGTAGTGCCCGCACATTTCTCTGCCCACACGAAAGTCACTGTATTTGTACACTAAATTTAGAATTTCTTGTTTTTGAGTTGGCGATAAATCTGGATTAATTTTTATTTGAGAAAGGTAAAAAAAAATATTTGTATTGTAAAATACGCTTCTGAATATCCCGTTGCTGATGTGGAGTAAGCTTTGACATCCATTCGGGGCCAGTAAACTGTATCTCTGTATGTTCTGGGGGTTCCGCGATTTGGTCAGGGGAAGTCACTGCTGCAACAATTTCACAAGAGAGGGGCTGCCCGATATTCCTAAACCTGGGGAGCCTAACATGTTTGTTACTGTTGTTACGAATAATTACATGACTCTGAACTGGTGAAAAGATACCTGTTGGTACCTGAACGTTTTTGTTTGCACTACATCCGGATTTGGTTTAAATAGGAGATACTTTTCTTTACAAAAAATGACCAGGGAAATGAGTACATTATATTTTCTATGTGGATTCAATGTTATACATTTGGTAGTAACAAAAGACGTGATATTCCAGCTGCTGACACCTGATTCGTGATGGGCAACGACTGAGTTCGATGGTGTTGATGATGCCGGTTGGGGTTAAGCAAGGTTAGAATGCTTGCAGACGGTGAAAGTTGAAATACATGTCGATTAAAGAAATGTTCCGAATGAAGTGAATGGATAATCTTTCGATTAAATAACCTTAAATTCCTGACTATAATAACGAGAACCTATAAAAAATTTCAATGTAACGATTTCTTTACATGTTAATTGTTCACCGTTAAAACCTTGGAGAATACTTGAGTGTTTTATACGCTTTACATTGGTGGGTATAAAACGATCAATTAGGGAACATTGACTGCCACAGTCTAGACGGGGATGCAGTAAACATTATTAATCTGAGCTTGGACGTAGTACAACCGATCATGCTTAATCAACAGAACCTGTATATTATAAGTGCCCGCAAAACGGTTCCTGGCAATTGCTGGCCTGTTTAAATTTGTATACTCAATTTGACGTAATGCAATGGGCGCTCTACACTCCCTATCATAATGGTTTGGTTTCTGTCAACGTCGGCAAATGATTGGATTGGGTCGGGACACCTGGATTTTAGTAATTATTCAGATTCGAATTTCTGTAATTCCGTCGCGGCTGCTGAGACTGATTATTAGTGCGTGTGCCCGAGTGGGATGTGAGCGTGCGACCTCCCTGGGTGGAGTTCCTATCATAGAACTGGTTATTAGAATATCGAGATTGTCCATTCTGATATTGTTGTGGACAGGAGGTAGTTGTATAGGCCGGTTTGGTCAATGTCATGACAACATTAGACATATGAGAACAAAGGTCGTCTATATCTGACTGGGCCCGGGTTTGCTGTGGACCGCTGCTGATTGTGTGTGTTTTTTGCAATTAATCGATTTGCTGCTACAGTTGCGCGATTTCTGCATTTGAGGTGCTCGGGGTAAAACGTGACGGGGGTGGTGAAAGTATGTTAGGCTGGGAAGTCATTCCGGACTGTTGGTGATGGCCGGTATGCAGATTCGAACCTGGTTGCTGGGGATTCCAGCCGAATTGATGTAACGTTTCTTCTTGTCTCCGCTGATCAACTGACAAGTTCTTATGCCCAATTGCCTGGTGCATAGAAATAATGGTATTATCACTGACTTCTTGTAAAAGATGTGATCTTAAGCCCTTGATAATATGTAAGACAACTTAAGCTTCCTGAGTTGCCTGAGGCACAAGATTTAATGAATTGTTCCTTGGCTATGACGTTAGTGTAGGGAGATTCGAGTATAGGCTGCCGTCTATTACGTATTATGTCCTCCACTTTGAACGGGGACGCCATGCCACGAAATGTATTGACAATCTGTTTTGAGCTGGGCATAGATTTTGTTTGCGTATTCCGGGTGAAGTTGAAGCAACCGAAGATGATCATGGGCTGTATCGGATAGATGAAGAAGCAGCTTTGCTTTCTTTTGTTTCTCGGACCGCGAGGTGAACAGGGCGTAGGCATCATAGCGTTGGAAGAAGACAACTTCGTGACGGATCGATGCCATTGAATTTCGGCATGGTGTTATATGCAGTTAAAGCTTCTAAAAAGTCCGCCGCGTGCGAGACCGGGGGAGGGGATGGTTTTGCCATATCACTTGTCGGTTTTCTAAAACTTTCAATTGTTAAACCTTCAATTATATGTAAATGTGGGTCCGCGCGACTTTGAGATCTAGTAACGCGTCTGTTGGGAGTAATGATGCTAGTAGTAATACACTGTTATAATGCTTACAAGACGTTGCTGTGTGAATGACTGCTCTGAAAACGAGAGCGGGGGAAAGGATAACAAGAGAGAAGTTTTCATGCCTCAGCAAAACAGGTCGTTCCTTCGACTTAAAACTAAAAAGCAGCTAAATGAAATGAATGTCATTTATACATGAGTATAATTATAACCGTAGTATATTACTCTGAAGCATCAGAGTGAGGGTCGGATCTCCAACAGAGTTTGGAAAAGATGCTATTAAACCTAATACCCGACGTAAACACCATATTCGTTGTGTGGTTCTTTATTTTTCAGGTCTCTGAATGTTTCTTACCGTATTGTTATATGCTCACGTTTTAATATTTTAAATTTCATTTTTTTAAGAGTTTTGACCAACTGTGTAGATATCATATATACAAGTTTATAAGATTTCAATTTGTATTAGATTTAAGTTTTATTACGAGTATGAATCATGACAATAGATTTTGCATCAAGGTCCCAAGAATACTTATGTAACATAGCAACGTACAGACGTGACAGTAACACCATTTCCGTTCTCAAATTATATTTCTAAAGTATGAACAATTCGGATGACATCAGATCTAACCGTGACTCACAAGAACATTGAAATCCAATATAAAATCCCACGCGAACCCAGACACTAACGTAATTACAGGAAATGATATAGACTTAACCTTCAACCTACATCCTCTCAGAAGATGAGCTAATACAGCCTTGACTAAAGTGAAAATGTCACACGAGAACACAAAATCTTAATTCTATCTTTTTTCGTAAACAGCCATACGACCAGTCTCTATCACTCACTCATCATCTACAACTCATTCGTCAAAATTGTGACAACAGAGACTATCAGAAGAACTTATAGTTTTGA
>JAGDQP010074879.1:0-10222 GCA_022664845.1 Lepisma saccharinum | reverse complement strand
TACTGAAAGAAAATACAAAAAGTGTGCAGTGGAACATGTACCAACAGAGGAGGGACAGCATTCCATGCACAACGGACTGATGTCACATGCACGGTGTTGCCACCTCAACACAAAAATATATTGTTTCAAATGGGATAAAGGTTCAATATTTTCGGAGGTGATAGTATAGTATAAATAAAGGTTTATATGAACAAGGGTTGAATTCTGTCTCGCTTTGGAGATAACAGTAATTCCAACTAGAAGCCCAAAATCAACGCCGAACAATTGGAAGAAAATTGACCCAATAAATCAGAAACGACGCATTGAATGGAAATTTCGTTTGCGGAGATTTGTTTGTAACAACATGGTGGATATCAGGATTGAAAACACGATGTAACTAAGTGTTTCCAACCAGGTATATCGTTTATTTTTTCAAATGGCACTACGTTGTATTACTAGGTATTTCACGTTCTCTAGTGATTATAAACAACATACCTAAGCACACATCGCAGTGTTGCAAACAGTGGATAAGACAGAAAGGTTTTTGTGGACAGAAAGGGACAACAGTTTGCAACACTGCGATGTGTGCTTTACGTATGTTGTTCATTATCACTAGGGGATGTCAAATACCTAATAATACAACGTAGTGCCATTTGAAAAATTTAAACGCCATACTGGGTTGGCAACACTGATACCACGATGACATCGTGTTTTCATTTTTAATATATACCATATTGTCGCAAACGAAATTTTTTTCAGTGCGTCGTTTCTGATTTATTGAGAATTATTCATTTTCTTCCCATTCTTAGGCGTTGATTATAGGCTCCAAGTTGGAATCACTGTATCTCCAAAATAAAGCAGAATTCGACCCATGTTCATATAAACATTTTATTTACCATGACTCATACTATCACCTCCGAAAATATTGAACCTTCATCCCATTTGTAACAAATATGTTTGTGTTGAGGTGGCTACATTGTGCTTGTGACAACTCCATTGTGCACTCACTCCCTGTCGGTACATATTCCACTGCACACTTTTTGTATTTTCTTTCAGTGCCTTGCAGTATATATCTATGTAGAGAAACACTGGTATATCAGTGGTTTGATTAAAATGGGACACCCTATATATATATATCACAGTACAGTGATTCTGCCAGTATTTTCAGCTTATGGAGTGTAAACCCAAAATTGGGAAGCTGTAAGTAGAATTTTAGGATTTTTGTTGATTTTTACCGTAAAAGATAATGCTGGAGACTGGAGAAGCGATGTTAGAGAGCTCCCAATTGGTACGTTCTGACAGGGCACTTGCCCCTCTGCTTTTTGTCCCGTTCTGTCAGCAGCTCGGTTTGTTTAGAACAGGGTTTCTCAACTTGGGGGGTCGCGCCCCTAAGGGGGCCGCGGGATGTGTGAAAGGGGGTCGCGAGGGAAGGTGAAATATTAATTTAAATAAGGTTTTATAGGTTAAAACTAATAAATTTCAAAGAAAGTATTTTATTTTACTTCTTGTTTTTAATCATAAGTAAAGATAATGTAGTTTGCTGAATAATTTCGGATAATATAATTAGAATATTTATTATAAATACAGGAAATAAACTATTATATTTTGAAATTAAAAAAGCAAATATTACATAAAATAGTTGTGGGTTGCCGCCTAGAAAGCATGGTAAAAGGGTGTCGCTGACTAGAAGGTATGGTGAAAGTGGGTCGCGGGATGAAAAAGGTTGAGAAACACTGGTTTAGAATAATGAAGCAATGCAAGCTTCGGAGAAAAATAGCAGTTAGCTAGCAGCTGTTATTCTTCATCGTTTATTTTAGTGATAACAATTTACCCAAAGTTTGCAGTAAAAAAAAGAGGTGCTACGCTATTTTTGCCTATCTCTATTTCTTACCAGTACCTGTTTTTCAAGGCTTTATTAACGGTTTCTTTCTTTCTTTGTGCATTCTAAAGATCCGCGATTCCTTCCAGATATCAAATCCTGCATAAAGTAGATTTTCAAATTTTTGGCGTTGTCTTCTTTCAACTGCCAATTCAATTCTTTGTTTTTTCGTTAACTTCAAAATTTGAAACAAACCTTTCCAATTTCATAAATAATTACGATAAGGCTATGAAGCAAAACCATTTTTTAAAGAAAATTTTATGCTCTCTTATATTGTTTATCTTCACTTTTTATGTAATGTTTCCAAGTTATTAAGTATTTTAATTTTAAGGGCCCGTTTCGGGCACCAATTTTCAAGATGATGTCTAACTCTTCAGTCGGATTTCCAGGGACATTTGGAGTATTGTTTCAGACCTTGTTTTGAGCATTTAGTTACAAAATCTACTAAGTGGGAATTAGTTCATCTAAAAACCCATTTCTTGTTTAATTTGAACGTACTATATGGTACTCTCAGTACAAATCAGATATCTACTTACAATCCTAACTGTGTTTACCAAAATATCTTGGAACGAAATTCCAGAGTGCAATCGGGACTCAAGTTTACTATTAACATTCAGAATTCAAATTAGAGCTTTTTCTCAACAAGAGAATTGAAATTTTCTTTAGACGCCATAACATGTCATACTGACACTTCCCCTCACTTCACTTAGATTTCTTTCATTGCATTTTTCTCTTAAATTATTGTTCTTTTTACAAGTTTCTACCTTTAGCAACCTTTTATTTTTAATTCAATTTTAAGGCCGTTCTGCAACTTTGACTCAGATTGGTCGGATGATGGTTGAACTGATAGAATGAAGGAAGTGGGAGGATACGGGAGAACCCAGAGAAAACCCACGCACACGTGGTTTGTGTACGACAAAGCCCACATGGTATGAGCAGGGATCGAACCGATGACTCCAAACTATAGGTGAGCGCTCTACCACTGAGCCACCGCGGTGACTTTTACCTCTTCCCGTTAATCACTACTCATTAGACTTTAGTAACATAATACTCAGTAATATGTGCAGACTTAGTTTCATTTTGTGTTATGAACACATGATAGATTGTTTTTTCCCGGAGGAAATATTATATAATCTCTAAATAAGTTTAGTTTCAATATGTACTACAATATTTTTCTCCAAATTGATCATCTATGTTTTTTATGTATTTAATTATTATGTAATGTATTAAAATATATCATTTTCAATGGTTACAAGGAAAGGAAGATTATTGTATAACTCCGCTATTCAAATAAAAATTAATAAGAAATAAAATGAGTTAGAGGCCCGGATTTGAATTTGAACTTACTTATGGCCATTTGGCATCTTTGGTTCAAACCAAAGTCCGAAAAGTGATCTCTGTGCAGGACGACTAACAGCTGTTGATAACTACCAAGTGAGCTGACTGAATCAGATCTTCATTGAACATACTCTGACAGAAGTAAAGAGTTTCTGTACACATCCACAAAGGACGAGGAAATTAACGATTTTCTTTCTTATCAAAGTTTTCTGTTGACATCTAAAGAATACGCCATTCGTTTGATCTTCATTGACATTGTCCGTAACAAACAACTTCAAAGAGATCAGAATTGACTATGTATTGTGTAACCTTCACTAATGAATCGCCAAGTACTATAGTTACTTGTGGACAACACAAAACCACGTAGAGCCAAAAGGGCATGTGCCAAATTCCAGAACTTGGTTAGGAAGTTTTGCTCACTGTTGGTAATCCACAAAATTAAGCTATACATATTCATCCTTCCTGCCTACCTCAATACCCGTATGGACTAGGATGCTGAGCCACTATCCGAGAGATCGTGGTTTCGAATTTCACTTGGGTCATAGGTGCTCGTGGATTTAAAAAAAGAAATGCATTAGACTCGTGTACTCGAGACATGCTGAAGTCCATAGTTACTACAGACAGGATGGCCCATCTTTTTATGGGCCTTCTTTTTATAAGTTGGGCGATACAAAATAAATTTTACCAAAGTTTCACTGCCATCAGCAATCATGTGTGTAACAGGACATTCAAAACTCAGCATGCTTTGCAAAAAATATTTTTATTGAGAGTTAAATTTATTTATGGCCTTTAAGTATCTCAGGATTTAGGGTAAGGGAGAGTAGGGTTCGGTAAGGATGTTGGAAGGTAGTCAATCAGGGCCTAATTAGTTAGTATCATGCCGGAATTTACCTAGTGTGACCGAGGAAAACTCTGGAAAACATGAGTGAGGATAGGCAGCCGTTGGGATCGTTCCCAGGGCCGTTCGATTGCTAAACCAACGCTCTAAAAACTGAACTATGGCCGCTCGGTATTTTTATTTAAAGGAAAACACAAGATTGGTACATACCCGCATCTCACTTTGTTCCACGTTGCAAATGACTTAAAATATACGTCGGAGGGGAGGCTATTTGGTTGATTGGTTAATTTGAGAACAGGATGAGAAAACAGAATTCGCATGAGAAGACATTTCTGCATTTCTGCATTTACTACGCACAAGCTATACGAAGCTATTGTTTTATCTAATTCTGAAACTGAATTCTAATGAAATGCATTAATCTTAAGTGAGTTCGGAAGTAGGTAAGCTAATTAATTATATCTAAGTTATTATATGCAATGGTGTCAAGCAGCTTTATCTTAAGATAGCTTAAGATCTGCTTGTTTTTTTATCGTTTGGATTCTACATTATACTGTGAACTTGGTTTACAGAAATGATGCAATATGTATATACTATTCATTACTTGCATAAAAGATTGAAAGATTATGTATTGACATTTTAAGTACTGACAGGTTTTGGCAGTAGAAAACATAATCTATTATGATTAAGATGTTTTTGTCTGTGATCGATGGTATATTTAACACCAAATGAATTATATTTTTAATCTTATTTACTTTCGTTATCTTTGACTTTTTAATCTTAGATTGCAGCATTTCGATTCTTCGCGACATTAAACCGTTTTTCGCATAGGAAAGTGAAGAGAGACTCACTAACCAAATCTGAAAACTATCAAGCAGTTAAAAATTGTGGTTCCAGGCTAGTTTTTCAAGTTATTAGGAAATTGAATTAACAACATTAACAGTTCACTGGCGTGTATGAAATTTATGTAAGTATTTGCCATTATCTACTAAGTAAGGGATACCTGAAAGCATCTAATACCATCTTGTACTAAACATTATAAGTCGAATAAAAGGAAAGATTATCTGAAACACTTCCATATGAAACAGTAGTATCTTTACCAGATAATTAGGACAGTATCACGTTAACATGGTTACTGATGTGACACTTTTCTTCTACAATTTATTGTACCATTCGCAATTAATTCACAAGTACATTTTACCATATGAGTTAAAATATGTTGTACTGCCTCACCACAAATAAAGATCATTTTAATAATAATCTGTATTACGTAGATCAAGTTTTACTATGTGATTCCTACTAAATTATAGTGATTAATAAAAAATATATACAAAAATGATTAATCTATACATTCACCACCTTTGAATAAAAATGACACTGTGTTAAGCGAAGAGCAGTGAAGAAGCGTTTATAGAAACGTGTGGATAGTGACTTAGCAATAACTACCATCTTCAAAATGCACAAAGAAAATAGTAATAAAAATGTGTTACTAATTTCTTTCTTGCATTTCATTTCTTTCAGAGTAGTCATATAGTTTCTACCATACTTCTTCTAACCGCTCTGATGTCTTTTCTGGTAATTTGTCCTGAAGGAACAATCGAAACTTAAAGTATGAGTAAGACATAGATTTTAGCACAGAGCCTCTTTTAGTGTAAATGACTTGAACATTTCTTGAACCGAATAACTGTATTCTGAAATATAGTTTCCGAACTTACCTTGTTGTGAATTATTTAGGAAATATAATTCTCATTACTAGCCCTAAACCGGCTAATCAGAATAGGTAAAATCTATCGGTGTTTAAAACTATAACGTTATATAATTTTCTACTTTAACAAACCATCATGAAGTAATATGAGAATTAGAGTTCAAAATATTTTAAATTTTACATTCTTTTCTTTAGCTCACAATGATTTGTGGTGTCCTCAAATCTTGGAACGTTAATTTAACTTATTTCCCGACGTCATAGAATGATGAAATTTTGTATAGCGACGTAAGTCGGGTGGCAATTAAATGTTTTATTGTTACTTTTATATATTTCTTTATATTTAAATATTTTAGAAGCATATTCATTTTCAATTCTAAAATAAACACTAGTCTGCAGCTGGCCTGGAATTGACTGATTGCGGAACACTTTGGCATTTGGGTGACAATACATTTATCTTAAAAAAATGTATCCGAACACCAAAATAAGTGAAGAGAAAAATTTAAAACTTTTTTAAGGCATACTTTTCTTAAACAATTTGTACTAAAAAGTAAAACATAATTTTGTTTATACATGAATGTAAAGAAAAGCATGTACGTTCTCATATACGGTCACTTTATAAATTCTTGAATTGGCGTGCCCCATGCTTTTCTTTTTAGTCACTAGTACGAATTGTCTAAGAAAAGTATGTCTTTAAAATGTTTTTTCTTGGTCGACAAATAATGAATAGAAACAAGTAAACTGTATTTTCTTTATAGTACTCATTTCAACATAGCAACAAAACCGTTTGATTAAATAACTGTACATTTCAGCCGCGTCTCATGTTTCATATCACCGATTTAATGAGTATACGAAACAAGGATTTACAAATAATCAACAAAAAGCAATTGATATTCCCTCAAGGTATCTCAGTAAGACTGTAGTCATGATATGGAATAATGACAGAACTGAAAGGTAAGCGAAAGAAAACGCTTCCATTAAATGTTATACATGGATCGATCTGTTCCTTGAATCCCAATGGTACCTTAGTAAATAGAACATTAATATCTTACGTACTGTTGATCGTATGCTTATTTAGATATATCATATGGTACCTGTATTCTACTTAGTGCGTAGATCTGACATTGGTTTTGGGGAACTATTTTGAATTCTGTACGTTAGCTACTCACGTAAGCTACTATTGCTAAGCTGACCTAATGTTAGTACAAGAGTGTGGACCCACGAACTATGCTGCTGTAATTAGGAATTTAACCAAAACTAAGACTAGCGGCCAGGATTAAATAACCTCCAATGTACACATTACTTATAATTTATTTAGTATATCTGTGGATCAACTCCAGATTGATCAGATGTGGATGCATACATATAAAATATCTGATTATTGTATTTTTATACTATTTAACAAATGTTTAAAATTTTAGGTGTTTATTCTAATTTTTTGGCAAGTGCTAGTGAACTGGTTGCGATTCGGTATGCTCCTTGGCTTTTCTAACCTTTTACTTCCATTTTTTGATAGCAATAAGGAAAAAATAATGTATCTGAAACGAACTAAGTTTCATTGTAAACTAAACTCCTTATGTAATAGCAAGAAAACTTATGTTTTCCTTGCTTCTCTAGATAGCGAAACAAATTAAAAGTTTGACGTTACGCACATTTGTTCAAATGTAATTAAGTCACTTTTGTATGTTTTCAATCATATGCACTACCCCTGAATTATTTTATATAGATTTTGTTTTCTAAAATCATAAAAGATAATATACTGTGTGGAACGTTACCCAATGACTTCTTTTGAACATATAGTGCAAACCGTGGAACGATAAAATTCTTGGCATAGCCAAAAACAGAATTCGGATACAGCGAAATTGTAATAAATGTGTGTGTACGTAGATAACATTTAAATTAATTACGCGGATGAATACAAATGAAAAGAACAAAAAAAAGGACTACTCTTATATGTAATTGTAAAGAAATAATTAAATAACAAATACTATGTAAAAGAATTGTCAAATATGCCAAATAGTGCCTGCGCGCACGAATCCAGCTCGGAACTACATTTTGTAGGTGTGAGAATATGTGATACGGCAACTATATATAAGCAGATTTGCGGGAAGGCTTAATCGTCAATAGGTATATAATAATAATCTATACAAATAACTATCGTCCGTAAATTAAATACGATTAAGAATTCGAAGTCGTGTAGCAACGAAAATGAGTAGATAAGAAATATACAAAGTTTCTCGGAAAGCTTTTGTAACTTTTCCGAAAGCCCTTATTAGAGACAGGTTAGATATCTTGAATAGGATACTGCAAATTAGAGTACCCATTGCACTCAGAGGTGCTCCCCAAGAAAATGCATTATGTGTTCATCACGTAAACCTTGTTGCCTTGGATATAGAGATAGGTGGTTCATTCCATACTGGTCGGGAGAGGGTGCGGTTCCATCACCGGATGGTCCTCGTCTTCACCAACGGTGAGGTTTTGGGCTAGACGACAGACAACCCTTGGTGACAGCCACCGGTGGAGTGCGGGACCTTCTTCTGACTGGAAAATGGACATAGGTATCTATTGACTGTATTAACAATAGACCTTAATTGACTGACTGACGGTCACTCAACACAAAACCCATTCCTTTCCCTTATATTTCACCACTCAACCAAAATTAGTTAGAAGAAGAGTAAGATGTCTCCTAAAGAAGAGTCTAGCAGTTCCTGAAGAAGAGCCAAGGGTACTTCAAAGAGAGGACGCAGATCAACTACTCCTGTACCAACTAGCACTACCTCCAAGAAAGAAACCAAGAAAAAGCTACAAAGAAAGGAACAAACTTCAAAAAACGCGCTCCAACCCAAAAGACTGTTTCCAGTGGATGATAAAGCAGTCAACAGGGAGCTGGAACCTGACTACGAAGATGAGATTTCTTCATATGAAACCTGTGGAAGGTCGGTGAATTCTTCCTTGTCTGCAGAAGAAGAAGTTCCCTCTCCAAATTCATCTACCTCATCCCAACATTCTCCATTAAATCTAGCTAACAATGTAACTCCAGTATCAAATTGAAATAATTCACTGCAAAAGATGCCACCACGCACAAATGCTAAGTCAACAAAACAAATAGGTACACCTAAAACACCTTCTCTAGAACATACTATCAGTCAGAAACAAATAAAAAAAGTAATGATAAGGTTTCTAAGATAGGGAGCTCAGAAGATAAGAATACTACTAATACTAATCAACAAAACGAAGCCCAGATCCAAACATTGAACAAGTAAACAACAGAAAATACGTTGTAGTCATTAGTAATTTGCAAAACGACCTTAATCATCCAATCACCTTACACAAAAAAGATAATAGTCGTCTTCCAAACAGAGGTTTGGTAGCTTGCCCAACACAAAGACTAATGCAATTAAGTTATATTTCAAAGATAAAAGCAGTAAAGAGAGATTTGTAAATGCCTTTAAAGAAAACGATTTCGATCCGAAAGCTATATGCAGTATTTTCGACGAAAATAAAAAAGAAACTATCAAAGTCTCTTGTCAAACTATCTTTACATGTGTAATCAGGGAAATTCTTACTACTATGCAAATGGACGAATTAAAGAAATATCTATTAGACGAAAAATTTCCAAGCAGAAACGTCACCAAAATGCAAAATGACCTACTTCCGCTTTTGAGAGTGTTCACAAAGGATCCTAATCTTGTCAGCAGACTAATAACACATGGGATAAGTATTGGATACATTAGGTATAAAGCAACGGTGTCCATTTTGGCCTGACCTCCACTCCAGTTCTGATCTTCCCCTCCACCTCCACTCCAGCTCTGATCTGGCTCTCCACCTCCACTCAACATCACCCTCCAGGTTGGAGGGTGAGGGGAATGATGTTGGGGGTGACCTCCGGAGGGATGGACATCTTTGGTATAGAATAGAAGAATCTAAAACTGCAGGCAGACCGTTGCCTTGAAAAACATGCTTGCAATATCATATTGGTAAACTATGTAATAAAATACAAACATACTTCAATTGCGGTAATTCTCATCAAAGTATAACGTGTCAATTACATATTATTAAAAACTTCTGTGAAACTTGCAAAAGAGAAGGACTTAGAGTTGGTTCTTCCACTTGTCCACAAAGACCTAAGCAAGGTATCCCTATTTCTCCAGAGAAAGTTTTCAGATCAGGTAACAACAAACCTCCTAAAAATTTTGCAGATCTTTTCAAACCAAAGAAAACCAATACCGATGCACAGCGCAGCCGATTCCAAAAAAACTGTCCAAAAGTCCAAAGAAGTAACTATGTAGGGATTTTTTCACGTTGGGTTGGTTACAGTACATGTGTAATGGTAAGAAATTACTTATGAAAGTGCTTATTTCCTTTTACCTGTCCCAGAATAATAGTTGCAAAGCTACCTTTGTTCCATTGGCATCGATTGTGTTACTGAGGCAGTAAACGACGAACGTGTTGAAAGTTGTATAAAACTTTAGATTGAAGCAGATCATAA